>PITA01022044.1:0-31265 GCA_004023965.1 Spilogale gracilis | reverse complement strand
ACCTATACACTTTGAAAGCAGGGACTATCTATCTTTCGCAGGCATCGCCAGAAAAACAAATTGTGCCCGAGCTATCCTTTTAAGTACTTTAACCTCCAACCTCCTCCCACTTCCTTGCTTTTTAACTTCTCCTTTGAGAGATGTGATCGTGCAGCACCTCAGAGCCTCAAAGAAATCTCATCTTGTTTCCTGTGTGAAACCCATCCCTTTATCTTATATCTCCTCCTCCGCCCCAAAATTACCCCCCAACCCCCGCCCACTTCCAAAGATTTCTGAACCTCAGTGTCTCTCACTCCTGGCAATTAAGCAGCAGATCCCAGCATTCTAGTCGGTGGCATCTCGCTCCTCACCGACAAAGACTCCATTAAAACAGATCAATTAGACCAGACGTTGGAGGCATCAGAAAATCGGCTTCTAGACAGCGCAGCTAAATTCTTTAAAGAAACGGAATGCCTTTTAGATAGAGCTGCCAGCCGATATTGCAAAAACAGGGAATCAGAGATGTCTTTCGCTGCACCCTTTCAGCAGAAGCGGCAACATAAATATACGCTTAATGTAGATCTAGATTTAACAACTCCCAGCTCAGACTGAGAACATGTCATTTTCCATACTAAGGCTGGTGTGGTACTAATCAGGCTTATGAAAATAAGTCATGCTTAAAACTAAAGGCAAAGTCCTTAAAAGTGTTTACCCGTAATTATGATAATGAGACAAGACCTGCTAGGATTTCAGCACTTGGCTTTATAAGTAGAATTTTACATAACCTCTTAGCAGAGTAGAACTGTTATTGAATTCTCTGTTAAGTAAATTTTTGGCATGCTTTCTAATAATATGTACTCTTCCTAAGACATTTTGCCCAAAGTAACTTAAAACTCTAAAGGAGTTAATTACTGGTTGTGACTGGTTAACAAATGCAGTTACTTACACCGAGGTTCTTTAAATTATTAAACAGTTTCAAGCAAAGCCTTTCCAATAGGAATGCTGTGATTTTGTTCAGCTTGCTTTGCATCTAGTTTTACAGTGCCACCAAGAAACAAATTCTGAAACTGGCAAGCACCACCAAGTGGCAGAAGAACATCACGCACTGAACAGAGCGTAGTATCACTGAACACGTAAATAAAAATATATACATTATTTAGCCTCATTATTAGTACCACAGCAATAGACAGGAATTACATTTTATGGCAATGAAGACTGGATTAGTAATTGGATGCATGCTTCAACTTTTCCCCTAACAGGGTCAAATCAGTTTATTTATTAGAACTTAATTTCAAACCAAGTCTACAAACTGCACTTGCACTGAGCATTATATGAATAATAGTTATGCAGTCCAACTGTATCATGCATTTGCAAGATTTCTTATTTTTAAAAAGTACAGAATATTTATTTTCAATATTCCTGAGTTAAAACAGTTTATTTGGGGCATACACAAGAATCGACTCAGAGGGTGTAGAGTCAAGTTGTCATATTTTTAAGTAGAATCAGCACAGAAATTCTTTCCATCAAACTTTTTTAAAAAACAATTTTTCCCCTCTACATGAAAAAGACATTGTTAGGGATTGTGATATTACTTAGAGCTTTAATGGGGATGCAATTGGGGAAAGGGTAAAAAAGTTACTCTAGAACAAGAATAATTTAAGATAAATAAATGGACCTGAGAAAATAAGACACTGCCAATCAGAACTCTGTCTCTTATTGTCTACTACTTTCTGATATTTCAACAAGAGTAAGCTATATAGTGTGGTTCTGAAAGTGTTAGACATTGTGTCATGCAGGAAACACATTTTTAGTCTCCACAAAACCCTTATGAGACAAGGAATTCCTTAACTCTGTTTTACAGAAAAGACATATAGCTTTTAAAGCATCAAGGGACTTGCCCAATGTGACAAACCTAGTCAGTGGCACAGCTGAGACTCAGCTTTGCCTTTTCTATAGAGTACCAGTAAGACCTAAACATTAAATCTCAACCATGAGTGGTGGTGAGATCCAGTGGTTTCCATACCTGCAATTTTTATGAATTAATTCATATAAATTACATAAGAAGCTTTTTAAAATATAGACAAATTCTAGGTCTCACTAGCAGGAATGCTAATTCAGAAAATTTGGGGTTGAACCATGGAATCTGTATTTTAATATTCATCCTTATTTAAGAACTAAGGTACTACCTCTACTCATATGACAAATGAAAGGATATCTGGATTCTTGATCAGTTTTCACAAGACTTTTGGCAGAGAAGTTTCTAAGACAAGTGTTTATACTATATAAAAAGATGGGGGGATGTCTGGCTAACTCAAATCAGTAGTAGAGCATGCAACTCTTAGTCTCCAGGTCATAAATTCATGTGTTTGAGCACCATATTGGTTGTACAGATCATTAAAAAAAAAAAAGATAAAGGCTATACTCAGTGTGTAGATGAGCTGTTAATATACATCTATCTTTATATCTACCATTAATTATTGAATTTCCCTATACATATGTTTATCAAATATGTAATAAGCTTCTATTATGTCTGACTTACTAGCTTTGTGACCATGGACGGTTTCCTCATTTGCAAAATATAGGTAATAGTAGTATCTACCTCCAAGGGTTGTTCTGAAGATCAAGGGAGAAACACGATTTAATGATAATGGCCTTAAGATGAATCCTTAATAAATGAATGAATGAATACATAAATATGTATGCATGTAGCCAGCTATATATTTGTATATAATTATATTATAATTATTATAATAAATATATAATAAAAAATAATTGTGTATACACAAGTTATATGTGTGTGACATTGAAGTACACAATATGTGGATTGTTAATGATGAAATACAGCATCATTTTCATATCTAATCTAAAACTTTAATACTTTATCTCTTAATTTCTAGTCTACCTAAGATATATAGATAGACACAAATCATTATTTCATCAGCTTTCATTTATAATTCATTAATATAAAAAGTACATATTATATTATCAGTAACAAATATATTGGTACACCAAGTGTTTAATTTCTAGATCAAATGCTATTGATAATGCTTCCAAGAAGTCATTTTCATTTCAGGTTGATTTTTTAACTAAGAGTAAATTTGCTATTTTTTACCCTTCACTGTAATTATTTAATGATGCATAAATAACAAGTCATGATTTAAAGAGATCATTTTATACTGTAAGTTCCTATGCCTTACTGATTCTTGTGCCTTTAATTATTTCTGATAGTTTCTGTATAGATTTATAACTTCTGTGCTAGAGAAACAGTTTCCTCTTAAGTCAGTGGGTTCCAGTCATGACTGTACATTGTAATCCCCTTGGGGATTAAAAAAATACTGATGCAGAGTCTTTGCTCCAAGTCTTTGAATCCCTCTGGAGGTGAGGTGGAGGCACGGGATTTTCAAAAGTTTCATGATGACTGTAATGTATAGCTTTGGTTGATAGCCACTGCCCTTGGGAAAATGAATGAGTGGGTGTTTCCTCATTATCCAAATATCCAAGTTTCAGCAAGTAAAAGGGTAATTGTTTTTCACGTAAAAGTTTAAAATGAACATCTCACAAAATATATTGTCTGATTAAAATATTTAACCAAAGCAATATGCAGCAGTTAATGTTTGCCACTAGTTTGCCAATAGTTTGGGGGAAAAAAAAAACTATTACTTTTAAAATCTAGATATAAAAGGCAGTAGTCATCACAATATAATTTGGTGTCTTTTTATTTACAAATTCAGACAGTTTCCAATCTCTATTTAATTTAATCATAGCCTTATCTTAGAGCTTAAGCCTTTTCTTCAAATCATTATGAAACTTTATTTTTAGCAGTTAGAGCCAGAAGTTTAAATCAGTTGGGAATGAAACTGCTTTTCAAGTCTCTGTTTGTTTTAATTTAGTAGGGTTTTGCTTTTTGTTTGTTTCTTTGTGGGTTTTTTTTTTTTTTGGTTTGGGTTTTGTTTTTGTTTTCCTCAACCTACTTGTTAGTGGCAGTCTCTTAAGAACTAACATTCTCTACTATTTTTATACTTCTCCTACTCAAGTGTTTCGTCTTCCTCTTCCTCATCCCCTCAAAAAGAAGAAAAAGAAAAATTGAAGTAGAGAGACTTCTGTCATAAAATAAATTTGGGAAATGCTTCACATAAACTCTACTTAGCTTCACAATGCACATTTGTATATGAAAGGCTCTGAGGAGCCCTGCAGTAAAATCAAACCAAAACAGCATCAAATAAAACTAAACACCTATTTAACTTTATTGAACTCAGGTTTTCCAATATTATTTGATCATGGAATCCCTTTTAGCAAGAGAACACTGCAATAAACTATGGCAATGGATTTTCATTTATTAGACCATTGGTAACAATAGTTTAAAGGAATGAGGCTTTAAAAAAATTGCGTCTACATGCTAGATAAGGCCGGTCATTTCCTCTGACTTCTGTTTCACAGAAACAGCAGCAAAACAAGGCGAATATTCTGCGACTCTTATCTTCTGATACAACTTTGTCATTATAAACATTATAAACATTTACAACCTCTAATTTTTTTCTGCAGTTTTATCTTACATAACAGTGATTGGAACAGGTCAGCCACAGATTGTGTCTAAAACACTACTTTCTGAAAAGCTGTATTTTACATTGTTAACATGTTAAAAGTGTTTAAATAGACAATTTTGCAAGATTTTAAAGAGAGTTTAATCAGCTTCTTTACACTTCTATACTTATCTCTTTGCTTGGCAACATAAATCTAGACACTGAGCTACTCACTGCTGATCTAAGGGCCGGGCAAAGCTATACCACAGGGCAACAGTGCATGCATGACAAAAGCTGTGTATCCAAGTGCAGGTTACTTAGCTTTTCTGAGTTTCAGTTTTCTCTTGTCCAGAGTTATGTTTATTACTTGAGTAACAAGATAGTTAATCTGGTGTATGAAAATGGAGGATCAGGTGTGGAGCTCTAGAGGAGGAAGAAGACAAGTTATAGGAATGACTAATGTCTATAAATAGAAAGACATCCAGAGAGTTAAGGCAGACATTCATTTCATCTTTCTGGGACAGCAGCATCTTTTCCTTTTTTTTTTTTTTTTTTAACTTTACTTTAGCTATTTCCATTATTCTTTTCCCCTATAGTTTTCTCGGCAATCTGAACATCCCATCTCAGATATGTGTCTATAAATTGTATTTAGCTGCATCAGATGTCTGCTGAACATTATCTTTGTGTCATTGTGATATTGTATATATTTTAAAATTTAGTACATCTGATAATGGAGAAGAGATATTTCCATGGCAAATTATTTAAATTATATAATAACTATAAAATACTTTATTTTTTGTTTATATAAGGTCTCCCATTTTCTCTTTCCTTCTTTCTTTCTTTCTTTCTTCTTTTTTTAGTTGTTGTCAATTAGGAATTTAATTGTTTAAAAAAAATCCAAATGCTGGCATTGTCCAGAAAAATTTAACAGGTTAATATATAATTGTTATAAAGTTGAACTGTTGAGACTTGTTCACTAGAACAGTTTGACTTGCATTAAAGCTTTATGTCCCCACATTTATATTAAAAATTCTCACACAAAAGAAAATGGAAAAACTGCCAAGACTTGATTTCTGTCCCGTATTTTTCCACTTGCAATCATAAATTTAGGTACTTTTTGATCCCCTGGGTGGGGGGAAAAACAAACAAACAAAATGAAACAAAACAAAAGCATCTGACATTCAGAATTACCAATAACAGGAAGAAAGAAATTTTGTTTAAAGAATGAACTATGTTCAATCATAGTGGTTTCGTACGCACATTATCCACCTATGCGGCATGCTACCTAGATGTCTTAGGCATAATTGTTACACGTTTGGCACAGATAACACACAGGTTGGTGTCTTCAAAAAAAGCCCACCTGATAGGCCTCACTTACTTCCTACAAAGCACCAACAGCTGCACTCCGGAAGCTCAGATCTGTTTGAAGTCCTGAGCAATACTCGCACCAGACTCCGGAAAGGAAGTTAGGGAATCAGAAGTCCAGACCACTTTTGATAAGGTCTTATTTCACAGAGGTGCCACAGTACCTTGTTTGTAACGATGAGGTGTCTCTACTCGTCCAGTAGAGGGCGCACTCTTGAGAGCAGGTTTTGTAGCTAGTTGCTTCCTAGGTGCTTTACCACAGGTGGATTTTCAGGCAGTTTTGGCTTCCTAGCAGCCATGGTATAGAGACTTCCTTACTTGGTCCCCCTTCTCCTTAGGCTGGAGCTTGGTGTGCTAGAAGTAGCGCTGGTATTAGAGAGCAACATTCACTATTTATTTTTTATTAATCCTGACTTTCAAATATAAGGTTTACTTTCCATGCACAATAATTAGTCAAATAATATTGAATTTCAAAGATCTTTAATTTCAGCTGAGGGACATCATTCTTTATCTTGGTATATTCTAAGGATGAAGCAATATGCTTCATACATAGTTGGCAATCAACAGATGATACCAAATTAAATTAAAACGCTAAAGCTAAGCACCTTAATTCACACACTCCAGAAAGAGTGGACCTATTTACACTTTTACCAGAAAAGATAGTGAAATCCCTTTGGAATAACCTGGAAGTTCTTAGTAAACTTCTTTGAAAAGGCAAGACTTATTTTGGAGGAAAAAGCCAGCACTAAGAAGGTGATGTTTAGAGCACATCAGGGAGTGCCTCCACAATGGACAGTGGTGTTGAACTTCTCACTCCTTCTACCCAGGTGTTCCCTAGTAAGTCACTAAGTCGCTATTAGTCTCAGTGCCTCCTGTGGACAGTACTTTATTCTGGTCAAAGCCTGTAATTGTGCCTTTATTTTTTTACCAACTTTGTATTTCCCATTGCTCAAGTCAGGAGATCAGCCACTCAATTCATCAGACCATGAAACAAATAACAATTACTTGATGTGAAATTTGAGGTTTTCAAGTGATATGAATAGAGAGAGGAAGGTAGGTAACAGGTGGTATTTGGGGACCTCACTCGAACACATGTACTATATATATGTGTGTGTTTGTGTGTGTGTGCATACGTGCATATAATATATACATATATATGTATATGTTTCTGTGCATGCATGCCTCTACACATGATAAACAATTCTAATCATAAACAGGTTATACAGAGTCATCCTGGCATTGTAACTTCTAAGTCTTCTCATTATATAAGGGTAACTGCTCCCGCTAGTCTTTTAGAATCCTTCTAGATTTGTCCAGGCATATTTTTCTTTTTCTATCTCTCATAGATAAAATATACAAAGACATATTTAAAAATGTGCTGGACACATCGATCTGCCACAGATAGATAGATAGATAGATAGATAGATAGATAGATAGATAGACATAGAGATATATGAGAGGAATAAAAAGGATACACACACATATAACTACAGATAAATATGTATTTTTTTGATCTGCAAATGGTTTCTCAACCATATACACAGTGCTATTTCTTGCTTTATCCACTTAATAAGCACAAGGAGAGCTACTTCACGTAGCTTGGTAGAATTTCACGTTGGCTGTTTCATAATTTATTCAGGGCCTTGTTTATGAACTTTTAACTTATTTTACTTTCAAATAAAAATTAATGCAGCAGTGTTATATGATATACTGTCTTTTCAATAAGGCTATATCCTCCACTCCCCCAGTAAAGAGATTAAAGGACACACTGACAGCAGTTTTCAAAGGGAAATACTGAGGTAACTAGCAAAACAAAGCATCACATTTCCGTTCTTAACTACTCTCAATAAGGAATGTATTTAACCTGTGTATAATATTGGAAATACTAGAAATATCTTTCAAATTTAATTCTGATATTCTTGCACACAAGTGTTACTGTTAGAACATAATTTTTAACAGCTGATTTTCTTCCATTTGTTGTCATAGTACATAATGCTGAAATTTAAGGTAATATCAGTTGCCATGTTATAAAATTCAATTTAATGTGTGTTGGACTTGAACTCTTTCCAAGGAAGTTTAATTATATCATACAAAGATATTTGCATCTGTGAGGCATACAAAGGACAGTGTTTAACATGCTACACCAGTGTAGACAGAATGAATTAGCTCTTCCTCTCATAAAGCTAAATCTTTCTTTGTCTGAGTTACAGAATCTTTAAAAATGGCACCTTTTCTCCTTGCATAGATAATTGTCTAGGGATTAGCAATGACACAAGCTGCTTTAGGGTACTGGCTAGGACTTTGAATTTGAGTTGGAATCTGATTTCACATTCTGGCTCTGACCCTTGAAGCCATGTGAAGCCTCATCTCCCTGATTCTCTTTATACCCTTTCTATGTATGTAACTTGACAGTTACATTATGAGGATTAAATGAGATCCGTAATCTGCAAGGCTCTCTGTAATAGGACAGGTATTATGGCTGAAGTGTCTATAAAATGGAGGCAGTTTATGTGACTTGGTCTTTGCTGCTGAAGTCTGAGTCAGAAACTGTGGCAAGACTGGTGACATCTCAGCCCCAGCACTCTGGGAAATTACTCCTAACTGAAGAGCAGGGCAGATAAAAGAAAGTGTAAATATTTGGAACTGTTGGTTAAGTATATTGTAAATCATCTTATAAATGAGGTTTTCCATTTTTTGTGTGTAAACTAAATCTACTAATTCCAGAAAACTAGGAAATTTTATAAGATAGGATTTATGTACTTTAAACACAAGTAAGTCATTTTTTTGTCTAAAGCAGAAAATAATGAGTTTTCTTCATAAATGTATCATTGTTTTGAAAGTTTAATCTGTGATTTTTCCTTAAGTAAATTGAACTTAATAATTTAGAGGTTTTTAATGTTTTTGTATTTGATTTTTTTAATGTTTTTGTATCTGACTTTTACATCTTTAATATATTTGTGACATATGATGCTATGAATAGATGATGAAACAATGTTATTGGTGAATGTGGGAAAAGCCAATGTTAATTTTATAACCAAATATACCTTCTTATAGGTCAGCTGTTTAATTATGTATCAGTACTAAGGTTAATAATATCTACACAGCATTTGCTTCTTATAAAACTGTTTAAATAATTCCCATTATCTGTATAACATAGTATTTTTTATTTCTGCATTAGAAGACTGGACTAGAAATTGATACTAAAGATTTATTCGATATTTTCTAACCTAAGAGTCAATGTTCTTTAAGAATGAACTTACTTTTTGAGTTGTCAAGATAACTACCAAGAACTGGCAGAAAGCTTCTCTAGCCAGACTACATGGATCGCAAGTATCAGTTTTTTAAACTGTTATTATGAGGTAAGTGATCACTTCCTTGTTGCACGCATTCTCTCACTTGCCAAGTTGTACTGGAAATGGATGCTAATAACTTGCATTTGGCTTGTGCTTTAATGCAGTGGAATAGCACATTTCTTAATTGCATATCATTTAGAATGGTCGACCATTTAGAAGAAAGCTCTGTTCAGAGGCATTGCACACATGACCAGGAGGATATTGTGGTGAAAAGATTCAACAATAGCTCCATTAATGTTTAGCTTATACCTGCATCTAATGGGTACTAATGCATCTCACATGACATACGTGAAGATAAATTTACAGCATTAATAGGCTTACATTCCATAACAATAACCTATTTCTCTAACAAGTTCTATTTCTCTAATAAAATATTGTCTTGCCAGTATCGTCTGATTGAAAGGTACAGGGTGAGATCTGTTCTTTTATTGACTTGGAACAAAATGCCCTCATCTTGGTATACAGTATAGATTTGTTTTATATGTAAGCATATTAAGAGCATTACCATTTTGTAGAAAGTTACATTTCATGAAAATGCACATTTAAGGAACATTAAGTTATCTAACTGGAGACATAGGTCATTTCCATATAACATCTAAGATTTCAGTTCAATTTTTAAATGTTATTTATTTTTACTCCACTTTCTGTCAAAGAAGATTTAAGACAATTTAGGCCAGTTGATTTGTCATTTTGATATCTCTGAAATTGTACACATGAGGTGGCAATCAATCATTTCAGCCATTTTAAAATCTGACTTCTATAGACATACCTAGAGTTATTTCAGTAATAGATTCCTGATCTTAAAATCATTTATCATGAATTTTAAACACATGAAAGTCTAAATAATGTTAGTTCACAGATGAAATAAATCTTAAAATCATTGTTTTTTGCATCTTAGCATTATGATGACAGCTGTGTACAATAAAAAGTCTTCCAAAATCTCATTAATTTCACTACCTATTTCACCATGGACTTGTAGATTCTTTTTAATATATTATTGGTACTTACATTTTAGATAATCATATAACTGAGAAGTTGTTAAAAATAATACTCTTCTTCCAGAAAAATACTCATGAGTTTATGCCACAATATTTTTGAATGTAGTGTTAGGAAATCAAAAACCCCTCCAAAGTCCATTCATGACCCTTAGAATAAATATTCTGTTTTATATGAGTCATTTCTTATTACTTATGGGAAAAATAATATCACCAAATTATATAAACCATTTTCATAAAAAAGAAGCAATTTGATATGGAAACACAATGGGTTATTTCCAAATTACTTGGTTCACTTTTTGTTTCTATTATATAGATCTACTCTTGATTAAAAAAAAATATATATATATATAACCCTTTTAAGAAGTTCGACTGAGGAAGTTGGTTGCATATGATTAATGAACCAGTTAATATTATATTATATTATTATTATATTATTATATAATATATAGCTATTGTATGTATGGTAATGATATTAAATTACATAAGATTTCAAATTGGAGGACATCGGAGGTAAAGTAAAATATGAAGAAATACTATTTTCAATGCATATCTTATTATGAAAGAACAGATTTGTATATATGTTTGTGATTGTTTCAGTCTTTGTGTATATATCAATTTAAACTTAGGTAAGAAGGCAAATATATTTCAACTATATGTGCACTGATATAGTTTATGAAGCATGTCTATTGATAAAATTGTCCCACTTCTTTCATCATCCAGTGCTCTCTTTAGAAATCAAATTTCTAACTAAAAAAAAAAAAATAAATAAATAAAATAAGTGTCACCAAAAGGATTTGTAGACCTTTTTTTTAAAATTATGGTGACTGGAGCGCCTGGGTGGTTCAGTGGTTGAGCGTCTGTCTTCAGCTCAAGTCATGATCCCGGAGTCCAAGGATGGAGCCCCACAGTAGTCTCCCTGCTCAGTGGGAAGCCTGCTTGTCCCTCTCCCACTCCCTCTGCTTGTGTTCCCTCTCTTGCTGTGTTTCTCTCTGTCAAATAAAGAAATAAAATCTTTTTAAAAAAATAAATAAATACAATTATGGTGACTTTGCAAAATATCTCTGTATCTTTGAATAAATTACATCTCAGAGTCTTGAATTGGATAGTTATTACTGACAAGTACATGGACAATATAAATATTTGCTCCATTGTTGTTTAGTTTATGACTCTGCATGGTTTTTCTTCATTCACATTACTTGTTATAAGAACATCCAGTGAATTTATGATAGGATAAAATAAGCAAAGCAAAGGAACACCTAAAGAAGGAGGTGAGGATGCATTTTGCATGTCTTATCAGAATCTTGTATTAATTTTCTCAACTTTTGGCCTCATTTCTCTTCTATATACTCTCATCTGCAATGTTTTAATCACTATCTGCTTTTATTTACTAGGTTAAGTTAAGGTTTAATTAGGAAATAATATTAGAACAAAAAATAACATAAATACTTAAATCTCTTATGAATGATCTTTGGTAAAATTAAGAAAAACTGTTTTGCTGTGGGAGTAACCATAACTTATAAACACTTTTTACTTTCAGTTGTTGGGTGGCAACCTTGAGAATTCTCTCGGTGAAATCCCAAATGGGCCCTGTGTCTAGAAAACAAGGACAGACCAAAAATACAGACAGACAGACTACTCCAGGTAACAGACAAGAATCTACATACAAGACTTTATTGGCTTGTCTTGGGCAGTTTCAAGATGAGTAAATCTCCACATTGGCCCATCACAAACTTAAAAGTTTATGTAGAGGCCTTCACCATCCAGATGGTCTTAGTAACATATTACTCTCCCAAGACTGCATCCTTGAAACCTGATCCCCCTGTGGGAACAATGGCCAGGACATATTTTCTATGAGCTAGCAAGGGGGTGTGGACCCTCCAACAGCTCAGGTCCAGCTCAGGGGTCAACAGGGGTCACATTCTGTCAATGACCTTCTCCAACACTCCTCTCCTCGTGATTGGCTCTTACAGTTTTATGCTCCCCTTTTCTGTGATGTGCCCTGAACAGTCAGCAAGAGGTTTTTTGTCTGTTTTTTCTTTAGCATGAAGGTAGCTTGTTTGGTGGCTATTTGGCTGTGCTGGAGGCACATGCCACACCCACAGTATAGGCACATGCAAGAGAAACACAGATGAAGATAATGATTTCCAAAATAAATAACATTTCCTTTATCTTTTTCTTTTTCTTTTTTTTTTACCAAGATCCCCATGATCTGAACCACTGACTTATTAAACCCCATAGGCTGAGGATCAGGTCAAACAAGGCATTCATTCACCTGTGTCTTCATGTGATTTAATAAATATGACAAATTAGCAGACTCACCAAGTATGAACCCACAACATTCTGTTTGGAAAATGGCACAGGTGCCTCCTTGCAAGGCAGTAATCATGCCGAATATTGTGCTATTTTGGAGGATAGCTTTTCTTTTCTTTTTTTTTTTCTTTTCTTTTTTTTTTTTTAAAGATTTTATTTATTTGACAGGGAGAAACACAGCCAGAGAGGGAACACAAGCAGGGGAGTGAGAGAGGGAGAAGCAGGCCTCCCGCCGAGCAGGGAGCCCAATGTAGGGCTCGTCTCCGGGATCATGACCCGAGCCGAAGGCAGTCGCTTAACCAACTGAGCCACCCAGGTGCCCCAGGATAGCTTTTCTCTTAGAGACATTTCAGTATTAGCTAAACCTAGGTTTTATTGGCTATCATTTAAGTCTTGCTGGGTACATTTAGTAAGAACTTCTATTTGTACTATAAGATGTAATAAAAGTTTAAAGTCTAAAAGACAGATATTTAGTAAAAACTTGTGTGGGAAGGTATACTCCTTCTATAAAACATATATATATATATATACACACACACACACACACACACACACACACACAAACACACACACATACACAGAGACAAATGTGCCTGATCCTTAAATAATGAGGCTGCAGCTGGTTGTGTATACCATACTTGTTGGCTGGAGGCGCAACACTGTCAGACATGAGATGGACTGGGGGAAGGATATACCCGACCAGGACCCCCAGCTCCTCTGCTCTTTCAATGGTAAGTGGTCCATTTCAGGTTGTGCATGTCTCTCAACATTTCTGGCTTGCAGCTGTTTTACCTAAGCAAACAACTCCTAAAACTTTTGCAGCAATGCCTGGGACCTGAATTTTCTGTGGATGACTGCTCATCTTCTCCCTCATAGATGTTCCAGTCAAGTCTGCATAGTGCTCAACCATAGAGGCAAATATTTACAAGTTAACATTATACCATCAACACTGGGCTCATTTTACTGATGTGGGAAATATAACAGGGAGAGGTCTTAGGATACCATCCCATGACATATTGTGGGTCTGCACAGTTAGCCTTGGGAGAACTTTTCAAAGATCCATTTTTGCCTTTCTCTTGTGAAGGTGTATTGAGCCTATGACTCAGAGGCCATACTCAGTGATATACTGGGAAAAAGAAAAAGAAATAAATTGTTAAGTTCAATACAGCAGAGTACACTCCTAGGACCATGGACAAGGTATCTAAGATGGTGACAATTTCGAAAACAGCTGCATAGATGAGGGGACACCTCCTTAATCAATCCTCAGTAATCCATGATCACCTACCGTGAGTCATCTGGCTTTTTTACTGGCCATATTGAGCTGTTAAAAACATTATGTGCAGGGTGTAAAAAACCCACTAAGTGTAATTCTTAGATAGTTTTTCCTCTCCTTATGCTCCCAGACAGTTTCTATTATTTGATGGTTACAACTCCTGAGGGCCAGTAGACTTCCTGGTTCTCAGTTGGTGTTTCCTCTCAGCACTGGTGTGATTTTGCCAACCCAGAGATAGAATTCACTGATAGAACCCTCTTGCATTGTTGGTGGGAATAAAAACTGGTATATCCACTCTGGAATATGTAGTTTCATCAAAAAGTTAAAAATAGAGCTACCCTATGATCCAGGAATGGACTACTAGGCATTTACACAAAGAATATAAAAATCCTAATTTGAAGGGATACATGCATCTTGATGTTTATAGCAACATTATCTACAACAGCCAAAGTATGGAAACAGCCCAAATGTCCATAGACTGATGAATGGATAAAGAAGAGGTGGCATATAAATACAATGGAATATTACCCATCCATAAAAAAGAATGAAATCATGGCACCTGTAATGACAAGGATGGAGCTAGAGAGTATGCCAAGTGAAATAAGTCAGTCAGAGAACAACAAATACCATATGATTTCATTCATATGTAGAATTTAAGAAACAAAACAAATGAGCAATTTCAGAAAAAAGAGAGAGAGGGAGGAGGCCATGGGTGGCTCAGTCTTGGTTTCAGCTCAGGTCATGGTCTCAGGGTCCTGCGATGAGCTGAAAATCAGCCTCCCTGCTCATCAGGGAGTCTGATTCCTCTTTCTCTCCCCATTTCCCTGCTTATGAATTCTCTTTCTCAAATAAATAAATAAATCTTTAAAAAAATTAAAAAGGAGAGAGAGAGAGAAGGAGGCAAACAAAGACACAGACTCTTAACTATAAAGAACAAATTGGTGGTTACCAGAGGGGAGGTGGGGGAGAGGTAAATTAGGTGGTAGGGATTAAGGAGGGCATTTGTTGTGAGGAGTACCAGGTGTCTTATGGGAAGCATTAAATCAGTATATTATATTCCTGAAACTAACATTACACTGTATATTAGCCAACTAAAATTTAAGTAGAAACTTAAAAAAAAAGAAGTTTGTAGACTTTGATCTTGTAGGATGTCAGTGCCTGAAATGTTCTCTAGGATTGCACAGATAAAAATCTGATATTCTCATGGGGGAGAACACCCAATTTTCAGCATCAAAGGGTCTATCCTGACCATAAAAGTTTGCCCTCTATAACCACTGATGGCACTGAGGAGGCCAGAAAACTTTTTTTTAAAAAGATTTTATTTATTCATTCGACAGAGAGAAACACAGCTAAAGAGAGAACACAAGCAGGGGGAGTGAGAGAGGGAGAAGCAGGCTTCCCGCTGAGCAGGGAGCCTGATGTGAGGCTCGATCCAGGAACTCTGAGATCGTGACCTGAACTGAAGGCAGTCGCTTAACCAACTGAGCCACCCAGGTACCCTGTGGCCAGAAAACTTTTAAAGTTACCATGTATTACAGTATTTTCAGCTCTAATATCAACCAGAGCTATTACTTTTTATTTCTGGGAAACTATGACCACTAAACTCAACATGAGACCTACTGTTACTTCCAGTGCCTCACCTGGAAGCAATCTTGGCCCATAGGCTATGCCCTGCACATGGGAGGTACCCACCCTGAATAGGACTCTATCCCTGAGGCCTATTCTAGCTCAGGCAGGGCATCAGGGATGGTAGAAGCAGGTGGGGTAGATGTGAATTATTGTTCTGGTTTTAAGGATTTCCACAAGCTGACCAACACAGCATCAGGTCACCAGTCAATCTTTTTAAATGGGGTCCTGCAGCAACGGAGATCAAATCACACCTATATCCAGGTTACTGGACACATGACAGCTGATTGGGGGCATCTTTTGACTTCTCAAGTTCCCTCTCTGTCTTGAGACTTTCTTACAGCCTGTACTCATTCCTGAAATCTGTTTGTTTTTCCCAGATCAGTATAGCTGACACACATCAAACCAGTCAGCTTTCTGGGGGCATCTCTGTACTTATCGTGGTCCACAGGCTTCTAATTCTTGGACCACCCCTCCTCACATCAAAGTTGATGGTCAGTATCTCCTTTATGGGTACTTCTTTCCAAAAGCCTATTTCTTTGGTCTCCATGCCAGCTCACCACTTGTTTGTTCCCAAAATGGCCTCCATACATGGAGGGCAAGGATAAACCTAAGAAATAGGCAGATCACCCCCGATTGGAAGGTGGAAGCTTTCAGCCTGGAAAGTTACAAGGGTCTTGTCTTGGGCAGCTGCAAAACAGATAAATCTCCACACCAGCCTGCCAGAATCTTAAAAGTTTATAGAGAGGCCTTAAGGGGTTCAGTCACATTAAGGTGGCCTCAAAGCACATAGTATTCTCAAGGCTGCATACTTGACACCAGTGCCTACTGGGGGAACAGTGGGCAAAACATATATTCCAAAGAAAGGGAAAGAAGGAAGAGCCTCTGATTGCCCAGATCCAATTCAAGAGTCAACCATTGATTATATCCTCTTGATGACATCCTTCAACATCAGTATATTGATTTATTATTAGTAATTTAAGGGCATTAATCTACGTTTTTTACCACCTGGGTGTTATACATACAGTCACCCAGCTATGCCCTGGAAAGTGTGCAGATGAATGTACAAACATGGTAGGATTGTACATTCATTTATTCCCCAATGTTAAATGTTTACTATGAACCAGACCCCCAGCTTCCTGTGAGGATGCCACAGGGAACAAGATTGACAACTTTAGAGGGTTTAATGGAAAGGTAAAGATTAAATAAGTAATTACACAAATAAGAAACTGAAAATCTCCATGGAGGAAGTAGTAGACTATTGCACTTGAGTCTGTAGAGGTGTACAATAGAGCAAACTGATCTGATCTGCGGGCTCAGGCAGCGACCCATTCTTTTCCTACTCAACTCATTTAAATATTAAAGTTTCTGGGGCCTTCTCTCTCTCTCCAAGCTCTTCTCATCTTCTGCCTTGGGTAATTGCTACAAGAGTCGGAGAACGTGTCATTGTTCAGGTAGGGAAAAATCATGACACAAGGGTGTTTATAGGCGGAGTGTGGAGACAATTTGCCAAAGGTTTTGGAGATGCTAAATAAGATGAAGGTTAAGAATATAACACCTTATTTTTCATTATGATATTTATTGGTGACTTATTAAGGGCAGTATTAATGGGATGGAATCCAGAGAGGACATGCTGGGTTGGGAGGTGGTACGAAGAGATTGATTTAGCTTCATGTGACCAGCAAAACAAACTCTATGAGGGCAGGAATTCTGCATCTATGGCAACTAAAACAACATCTAGCATATATTGCTGTCAAAAATATTTGTCAAATAAATGACTGATAGGAGTTATGGAGTGTAAGTGTAAGTCAAGTCTTATAGATTATGCATGGTCTTGTATATCATGTTAAAGATTATGGCTTGCTGATTTCTGAGTATAATGCTTCCAATGGTTTAATTCAGAAGCTTGCCAGACTAGATTTATGTTTTAGAATGATCTTTGTGGCTCCTGGGTGTAAAATAGATTTTAAAGGAGTAGGCATGCCAGTTATAAGGGATTTTTTAATTTTCTTGATAGAAAAGGAGAATCTGGAGTGATTGATCAAGCAATCTACATCAAATGACCAGAGAAAGGGAGGTTGGAAAGTGATATGTTTGAGTCTGTTTTGGGTAATGACCAGATTCATGATATCATGCATATAATGATAGAATGTGGCATCTCTTTGAATTACTGATATTTACAGATGGTATAATTCCTAATACTTTTATCATTTAGCAAATATAACCACTCTCTGACCAAGGCCTGGCACTGTCACAGTGTAACTCTGAACTTGTAAGGACTATTTTAAACCTGTCCTAGAGTGTGAAATCATTCACTATTTCCATAAACTAGTAATTTTGTACTAATTTATTTAGCTCCTACCATATTCTAAGCTCTATCTTAAGTATTACAGATTAAATGGTAAAAGAGGACATGGTCTCTTCCTTCATGGTTTAGAAGGAAGGACAAAGATGAAATAAATCAAGTATGAGGAGTAGTATGAAAGAGTTAGGGGGCTCCTGAGTGGCTCAGTGGTTAAATGTCTGCCTTCAGCTCAGGTCATGATCCTGGAGTCCCAGATGGAGCCCCCCCATCGGGCTGCTTGCTCGGTGGGAAGTCTGCTTCTCCCTCTCTCACTCCCCCTGCTGTGTTCCCTCTCTAGCTGTGTTTTTCTCAGACAAATAAATAAATAAAATCTTAAAAAAGAAAGAAAGAAAGAAAGAAAGAGAGAGAGAGAGAGAGAGAGAGAGAGAAAGAAAGAAAGAAAGAAAGAAAGAAAGAAAGAAAGAAAGAAAGAAAGAAAAAGTTAGAACCAGAAGATGTTTCGGGACATCATAAAACATGGAGATTAAACCTAGTTTAGAGGGTCAGGAAAGCCCAACTAGAGAAAAAAAATTAAACTGAGACTTTGTTATCCAGAGTCAAAAGGAAATGGGAAGGAGTAGCTTTTTGTCAAAGAATAGATGAAATATTGGGTCCAGGATTTATACAGAGTCAGGCTTACCAAAAGGAATTTAATCACTAAAACAATGTGAACAATGATGTGAACAATAGACAAGGGCTAAATGAAGTAGTCTTATAATTCATGTCAACAGTTTTGGATGTTATTTTCAGGACAATGGGTAAATGAAGAGGCTTCAAGGAGGCAATGATGCAACTCACAATTTAAATTGTAAGCCAGATGTCATATCATGGTTTCTTGCTCTTGAAGATTTTGTTTGGCTTGGCCTGAGTTCCAATTCTTCCATCTGTGATGGAATTCAAATTCTTCCCCACAGTTTCTGCGAATTTCAAAAGCTTACTATTTTATGCTTCTCTCTGATTCTGTGCTCCAGGCTTCTTGAGGATTGTATCTGTTTTTCCCCCACATAGTGCAGGGATTTACAATCCAAACCCTGAATCTATTCCATAAGCATCCTATACAGTAATCTATTCCATAAGCATCCTACACATGGTCTAGTGGGCTTTCCTATGGTGCTAGGAGGTTGCTGGGAAGAGACTCATCTCAAAAGAAGTTACCTTTGCCATCATCCTTGTTTAATCTCATTTTCTCATCTTCCTCTTTCAGGAGCCATAAGCAATGTTTTCCTATTCTTATTTAGAATCATGCCACTCATAATAATAACTCGGTGTCTTATTTCTATAATCAAACATCTATCAAAACATTTTTCCAAACAATACAGTTCTCTACCTAAGATGAATTTTGGTGTTGACTTTTTACATAAACTATATATTTTTACCCTGTAATAAAATTAACATTCTAACCTCTGTGTAGGGCAGTTAGACCTTATTAGAAGGAAATGGGATTATTCACAAAGATAATGTAATCTAATTCTTTTATATAAAAGTTGAAGACATTTAAGCTCAAAGAGGTCAAGTTACTTGCCATATTGATAGCAGCAGAATCTAGACAAAGATTTAGACGTTCTTTCTGTCGAGTGCTCTTTCCGTTGAGATAGTGGCCCTTTTTAGTGTGGTCCTTTATATCTCGGGAGAACACATCTAAGTTCTCTCTATAAATATATCTTTGCCCCTAATGCTGAGTTGTCTATATGTCAGTCAAATATTCATCCATCCAAGGGAATGGTAAAGAGTAGCTTTTATTATACCAATTGTGTTGCAGAATTATGCCCATTCCTTCACATACCAATTCTCCACCATCATAGGTTTATTTCCCATAATATTATCTGTTATCAGTGCACCAGTGTGTAGTTTTGAGGTTGTAACCAAGTACAGAAAAAACAAAATTAGGATTCAAAGCCGAAGTCCTCATTTATAGGAACCCTGGAGCCAGAGGTACAAAAGAAGTGAAATTATATTTGAGGAGATGTTATAAAAGTCATGCATTAGAAGGATCATTTTAATGGGGTAAAAGTAAGTCTCTAAAAGACACAGTTATAAGGTAAAGATACCATCTTCTGGTATTGCTTGTCAAAATTTTATTTCTTGGCAAATAGTTCTGCACAGAAGGTAAATCCTAGAAATATAGAAGTAAAATAAGCTTTTATATTTGGGAAATATAACAAGTATAAAGTAGACAGTTGCAAATGGACACAGAATCAAAGTGATAATAGTAATGCTACCCTCTTTCTTAAACAAAGATTGCTTATTTGTTATAGTGTATATCAGCATACACATAAAATAATCAAAATGCCTAAACTTTAAGGTTTAGTCCTTGACTCTGTCCTCAAATTTTCCTGTCTCCTCCTGGTTCTGTACTCTATCTATGTTATTCTTTTCTTCTAGTTTCACGATTAAATTGTTCCTACTAAACAAATGATTCTTATATCTATGTTGATGATTTCATTTCTAACATTTTCAAATACCAATTTGCATTTTAATAACCTTTTGGAAATTTTGATGTGGATGTACTATTATCAATCTCAACATGTTTAAAACATTCCCTGTCATTTTCTCTAGTTTTTCTCCTAAGGTTCTTCAATGTAACTCTTACCACTTCTTTTGTGTTATCATCCTATTAACCTTCCATAAAATTAAATTCTATCATAACCCTACCATCAGGAAGGGTCAGCACCATCTGACCCTAACTATTGAAAAAGACCTTGTAATAAAGAATTTCTCTAGGGTCTGCATTGAAAAACTCTACCTGATACCCATTTGCCTGAAAAATAAGAGAGCATGGTCATTATATCCTTTTCTCAAGTGAGATCATCAGTGTAAAAGAAGTCTCTAAATTTTAAAGAAAGGTTGAAACATGTTTTATGTATTATATTATTATTTTTATATCTTATCATTAAGCTTGTTGAACTGCATAGAATACTGCCAAGGTGAAATAGCAAAATTGCAAATATTCCAAGATAAACTATTGCGATAGGTAATATCTATGACAATAGGTAAATTTAGTTTCTTCTATTTGCTTTGTTTCCTGAATTATTTATTTTTGTTCTTTTACAAACAATCTCATGTTCTATTTTAAGGATTATAATGCATAACCTAAGTACATAACTTTTTCTCTGCTTACATTTATTACATATTAAATTGCTTTAGAGAAAAAATAAATATTTAATGAGTAACAAATTTATTGAGCTTTTCCCCAAACAGAAGAGTCCTGCAGTAACTGTCTTCAAATGCTAGTTTTCAATTTTTCATTGATCCCTTATAGTCATGCCCAACCATAATTGTAGAAATACAGTTTTTTTTTAAATTGGAGAATTATCAAAATCATTGACTCTAATCTCTACATGATCTAAATATCAGTTAAACAGTAAACTGAGGAATAAATAACATACAATGTACTTAAATGTTTCTGATTTTTTTCTGTTTTTAATGAAAAACCTTTTGAAAAAAATTCTTTAACCACTCTACCATTCTTGGATAGACATCAAGTTCTATATAGACTGGGTTTGAATTTCCAGTTCTACCACTTAGTAGCTATATGATTTTGTGCAAATTATTTAACCTCTCTATTTTTTATTTCCCATATGTGAAAAATGGGGATAATAGGAAGGCTGTGAAGAAAATTACACTGAATAACATATAATAGACAACACTAAAAGACTTTGGTGTCTGGCACATAATAAATGTTCACCAAATGTTATCTGTTATTCTTACTATAAAGAAAATACTAAAGCGTAAAGACTTAGGAACATTTTAAAAAAGAGATTCTCTAATTTCATTCATATCAAGGAATGCCATAATTGTTCTATTAACTATCATGTAGAGTGGAAGATCAATGTACTCAGCACATTTTTTTTTTTTAATGAGTCTGCATTGGTTGTCTTAATCCATTATAGGTGCTTTCAGATTCTTTCTTTACCCAATTCCTGATATCCAATATGGAGCTTTTAGGTCTTCAGTCCCCTCTCTATATTTTCATTTGCAAAGGAAAATATATCTAAGTCATGATAATAAGAACTTTAAGATAATAAGTTCTTATACCCATTTTAGTACAAAAAAGATGTCATAAAATTAATTGTATTTAATAAAGTGCAAAGTCATCAATCTGTTTTGAAGCTTACTGGAACATGTAAAATTATCATAATCAATAATGATATTAATTCTGAGAAATTATAAAATCTAAAGTTTTTTTTCCTAAAGTTGAACAGTGTTTCATTGGCTGTGTTTTATATTGTGGAGCAGATTATTCACAAATAGCATAAATCCTAAAGAAGTGCAATACTGATTGTGCCCAGGAAGCCAATACAAAAAAAAATAATAATAACTGAGTCTACAATTAAACTATTTTTAGCCAATCAGTGATTCTCTAGCAAGCATTTCATCAGGCAACAGCATTTTGTGTTTATATCAAATTTCTTTCCTGCTAAGAAACAAAGGACAAACACTAAAATTTTTCAATGGGCATTTATTTATCCTTTTCAATGTTACTTAAAAATTAAAAGAAAAAATTAATGAGATGCTTCTCTTTTATGGTTTCAAATAGATCACTTCTACACCTTTAGTAAAATGGAAGAACTTAGCAGGATTCTTATGATCCTTAAACTGTGTAGTTCAGCATGGAGATTGTGCCAGAGAGGGGAGGTGACATTGCTTTTTACAGTTGTAACTCACTGCTTCATCCACAGTGATGGAACAAGTTGTCCGGGATCTTCCAAGGCAGCTTTACTATTTACAGTTGCTCAAGTTGAATAAAAACCCAAGGATTTTAATCCAGTCATTCTGCTGAGTATCTTCATAGTATTAGGATGAAAGAGGTTTGTTTTTGAGGTTGATTTATTTTTCCTTCTGAAAGCATGAAATCTGAACAGATGGGATTACAGATTCGGTTTAGGGAGAATTGAAGTTGTTTCATACACTTTTTCTTTCTTCTTTCTTTCTTTCTCTCTCTCTCTCTCTCTCTCTCTCTCTCTTTCTTTCTTTCTTCAGAAACAGAACGAACAGCATAAATGTCACCCGAATCTGTACAGTACCAGTATTGTCCACCGTAGCTCAACGATTGTTAGCCACAGCTGTAGATTCAGTAACTTGGGCTTTGTTTTATTTTTTAGGGTGCAGTTAATAGGCACTCTTTTTTGGTTTAGGGCTTTCCCCCCTTTTTATTTGCATATGGTCTTCCAACAACAAAATTTGCTAAAAGCTGGCATCAGTAATAACAGGCATACTTCAGTAAACTATTTTGGAATTAAACTTGAATTAATTCTCTTTTATCTCTTACTTCCTGAAGAAGGGAGAAAGAAAAGATTATATGTTGTTAAATTTATGATTATATTTATTGGCAACTATTTGTAAACTTCTGTCCTGCTATTGACTAGTGGGTTGTAAAAGATTTCTGTTATTTCCTTCCTTACTGGGTAAATCATTATAATTAAGTCTCAGAATGTCTCTTGTACTACGTGTGATATAACTTAGAATCTCTTGGGTTCTCATTTACCAAAAATGTATTTTATATCCTTACACTTTAAGAGTCTTTCTCAGTATATCTCAAGATAGGGCATTAATTAGAGATTTAAAAAAAAGTTCTGTGTTACCTCACAGAGTACTTTTTTGAGCAATCATCATATATTCACTCATCAGGCAATAAAAATGGTTGCATTGTAGAATTTTAGAGCCCAAGGGAAATGCAGAGCTGATGCAGATCTACAGCCTTGATTTTTAGATGAGGCAGCACTTTTTCGGTAAGTTAAGTGACAGGCAGCAGGTCACATACCTGCCCAATGACAAACCCCAGGTAAGACTCCTGAGTGCCAATACGATCTGTTTTGTGATACCTCATGAGTGTTTTCAGTGGGCTTGATCCCGTTGTTGTTGCTTTCCCCCCTTATATACAGTTATACTTATTCATTGTTTGACTCCCTAGTCATGTTAATTATATAAACTACAATTCATCCATTGCATAGGAAGAAAGCAGAATAAAGCCATTCATACATGCCAAGATTGAAGCACACTTTAGACAATGCTTTTTATTGTGTTTTATGAATAAAGACATTAAAACTTTCATATCCTGTGAGCTAAGCTCATGTGTACTTCTCAAACCCAGAAAGAATGTTTCACAAAAAATTTGAGATTCTTGAAAATATTATGAAATTCTTGATAATATTTTATGTTGGTTGGTTTTGTTATTCTTTTTTCTTGCTATTGGTTGTCTTTAGTTCTTTATAATCTTAATCACTTATCTAGACTTTTTGATGTAATTCTATATTTCCTTTACATGTCAGTTAAGAAAAACACATGTGAATTAACCTTAATGAAATTTATTAATTCTCAAAGCTACTCCCAAAGTTGTCACTGACCCAAACGTTTTGGTAAGATTTTTATTTTTCAGTCTCACCTCTAGGAAAATAGCATGTTCTTTATTGTAACAATGAAAATATTGCTATGGGTAGAACCATCATACTAGGTAGTAAATGGAAAAAGTCTGGAATACTTAAGGTGAAACACTGAATTCCAAAGGATCTTTATGTGTTTCTATTGCCACTTTATTATCACATATCTCTATAGAAGTAGATATTTGTCTATATAAATCTCTCTCCTCTCTGATATTTATTATATATAATATATATATAACATATATATCTCTGTATTTGTATACAAATGTACACACATATAGACATAACATATACATATATTGTATAAATGCACACACATATATAACATATATATGTAAGTGCATACATAAAATATACACATATACATATATAAATATATAATATATGAACATATACATATATACAAATACATATATACATATATATGACATATACAAATATATATCACCTCTATTCATTCTTCAAAATCCCATCTGCATGTTAGTTTTAAGAAGAATATTGTCTAGCCCACTCTCCAAAGCCAGCTTAATTGTTTTCCTTGCTGTATCCTGACAGCAAGATGCTCAATTATATCACCTACTTACTTTTCTAAAATTTAATCTTGTCTGTGAACTCTTCAGTGATGGACTTGAATCATATTTCTATTGTTCATTATATTGTCTGGACTATAATAGTAACTATTTTGCTGATATTAAAATGATGAGCAGTATAAGTTCCTTAATAAATCAATATTATAGTACTTACATGGTAAAATAGAAACTTTGGGAACTTCAAAGAGGAGGAAACAAATATATATGTATCGATGATAAGTGGTGGCAAAACCTGGATGTAGTAATGTAAGGTTTATAATGACCATCAGATTTCCAAATTTAGATACTTTAACTCCAAAATAATTTTGCATTTTTGTATAGAAAAAGTTTAAGTATGACTTATCAGTTTGGAAACATCTTATTTTACTATTGAATCCCTGACCACATTTACAATCTCTTATTTTATAAATCATAAATAAGATAAAATTATTAATCCTTAAATACCATCAGAACTACAGTTTTCCTGAAAAAATTCCTTTTCTAGTCTGCCTTGTTCTTAGAAAAACATACCAAAAATTATTCTAATACCTTCAAAATGCTTACTCCTAACATTAAGAAAAATCTTTTATGTAACTATTGTTTTAAAATTCTAATGTATTAAATTATATTTATTTTAAAATATTGACATTAAAATGAGATGCTTCAGTGGATCACTCAGTTGAGTGTCAGACTCATGATTTTGGCTCAGGTCATGATCTCCTGGGTCATGAGATGGAACCCTGTGTAGATTTCTGTGCTCAGGGAGGAGTCTGAAGATTCTCTCCCTTGGTGCCTCCCTCAATGGACACACATGCATGCTCTCTCTCTCTAAAATAAATAAATCCTAATAAAAAATAAAATAAAATATTGAAATTAAGTTAATGTTTATAATTTAGTTATCTGATATTCCAATCCCTTCATTAAAAGAAATGAAATTTCATGTTCTAATCTGGTGGTAAATAGTTGAAAAGAAAGAGATCAGAGCTTGTGGAGGTGAAAAGGGCTCAAATTTACAGTGTGAAATACCTAAGAGGAAAGAAGAGAAAGACACAGAAAGAATTATAGAAATATGCAAAGACATTTCTCTGAATCTTTGACTGAATAACAGTTTATATGGGCATAAGGAGAGACTCCATTAGGCCAGTCAAGCACAATTTCTGATGAAAGAAAAATTACCGTGGGACCATAAGATTAAAAGTTCCCAGAATTCACACAGGGTTGGGTATTTTACCCCGCACCTTGTTAAATATGTGGTCATTCAGGAACCATCCTAGCAGAACCAGGTCTTACACAAAAGATTTATTCAACCCTAGAATAAAGGTCACTCTAGATCTATCCTAAAATATTATAAAAGAAAGGATCCGAAGATCACAGCAATCTGAAAGTAATTTTAGCACCTGCTAGAAAAAATTAATCACTTAAAAGAACACCAAAAAACACAGCACTTGACATAAATGCATAATATCTGTAATCGGATAAAAAATTACTACATAACAAAGAAACAGGAAAATGCAAATCAATTTCAAATATAAGTTTTAAGCTTCCTCAATTTCAGTTATTCAAAAATGGGAGTTCATGGCTGCCTGTCTGACTCAGTCGGGAGAGCCTATATCTCTCGACCTCAAGATTGTGAGTTCAAGCCTCAGTTGGTGTAGAAATTACTTAAATAAATAAACTTCCAAAGAAGGTGAGAATTTAATTATTAAATCAATAGCTATGATTCTGTCACTAGAATATATATAAATACCACATGTTATGGACATATTTATATAAAAGCAAGCAATATAATTATAGTTTATCATTTACCAAGAGCTTTTCAAAAATTTATCTTAAATAATAAAATTATTCACAAAAAGCTTTGTGGTCACTACTATTATTTGTTACTATTATTTGCTAAATTTATACTTTGGGCCTGGGAGGCTCAAAAATTTAACAATAGTTGAAGTGTAGTAACTGGAACTTCAATCTACTTCAATCTACCCCAAATATACTTTATTTTTTATTCCAGTGCATTATCTCAAGTAGGTGTATAATCATGAAAAGTTGCATGATATTTCATTAACTATTTCTGACATTAATGATGTCATAGCTTGTCTCTTAAACATAGAGCTCTCATATAGCTGATGGTGATACTTTCCATCCTAAAAGATTTTCCCTAAAAAACTTAAAATCAAGGCTCAAAGATCATAGTAAAAAAGCTAATAGTATGTTATATATTTTTAGATGTCTGTTATGGCAATATCAAAAGGCAGTTATAAAATCACAAAGAGAAAAGATTGGCAGTATTACTTTGAGATTATTATATTGTACATTAATGGTAAATATTGTGAAGCAATTATTTATGAAGAAGAGAAAACTAACATTGATTATTTATAATGTACCTGGTTTTTCCTCTACATTACTAGTGTATTCTCAGTTTCTTTTATTGTTTTGTTTCTAAATTCAATCCTATTAGATTACAAAAATGATACTCTATCTAACTGGCCCAGTTAGTTGTTTCTTTCTAATTATTTATTTACATATTGAATCTGTCATGTAAATTTTTTCTGTTGTGCTTGCCTAGGAGTGAGAGCATTGTTTTAGGATTCTGGTAAGAATGATAGGATTGGGTTTGATGTAACCACGAGGTACAAAATAATGGAGAGATATAAATACATAAACATTTACAAATGTGTGAATTACTCCGAAGTCTTAAAATAATAACACATCTAATAAAATTTCATGCATACTTCCTTTTTTTCTTTTTAAGATTTTATTTATTCATTTGAGAGAGACAGTGAGAGAGCATGACAGGTGAAGGAGGGGCAGAGGGAGAGAGATAAGCAGACTCCCTGTTGAGCAGGGCGCCTAACACTGGAGCTCAATCCCAGGACCCCAAGATCATGACCTCAGCCAAAGCCAGATGCTTAACTGACTGAGCCACCCAAGCACCCCACATGCATAATTTCAAGCACTAGTAATGATTGTGAAAGTGACTAAGTCCACAACTATAGGTGAGTCAACATGGAGCTCAGTGGTAGTTTCAACCTCAATTTCAAAGAAATGAACAAGTGATTATTAAGTATTCATAAATCTTAAGTAAGTCAGAATGGGATATTGAGGAAAAAAAAGTGAAATTCAGATAGAGAAAGATTTCCTGGAGAAATTTGAAAATCACCTGTGAGGAAACACAGCCAAAGGTAATTGACCACCTGATGGTGAAATACATAAAAGAACAGACACTTATCTACCTAGTAGCTTGAGTATTGTGTTGATTTTCTTACTTTTAACCTGACAATGAAAGTTTTTAATTTCTAGTCCTTTCCAACTTTTTATTATCTTTGTAAAAATGCAATTCAGATTATTAAAATCACTTCCAAACTCAAAAATTTTATTTCTGATCTCAGACTACACAATTGTGATCAAGAAGCAAATGAAAAGTAATCTTTTTGATATGCAAATTTTGATATGCGATTTCTGAAATGTCATAAGACTTTGTAGAAGACCAGGTGTGCAATCAGAGATAAGCTTTGTATTCCAATACCAGTAATCAATATGACTTTATATTTTGACTTGATAAAAGTGAACTTGACTACATGATTCCATTCCAAAGAAATCACAGTAAGAAAAAGCTAAACAAATGGATTTGTGTTGTCTCTAATCTTTATGTTTATAGGTCTATTATTATCATTTGTGTTCTCTTTGTCTCATTCGTTGTCTCAGTTTTTGCTTTAATTTATTGGTAGGAAGATAAGGTTTTCTATGAGGCTGATGAAGATATAAAATAAAGAAGAGTTTAGATGTGTTAGACACCAAAGTTATTTTTTGTGTAGGAAACAAAAAATTACAGAGTCTACTAGCTTATGTTATCTGATCCATGGCACTATGTTTGGCCTACCTAAATATATGTCAGTGATGAAGACACTTATTGGAAAATTCATTCGATAGAACTTTCACATAGTTCATTTTAATAGCTCATTTAACTATTATGAGAAGTATAAAGATGTGATTCAGAGGAATCTTAGTTTGGGTGAATTGGATTTTTAATCCTTATTCCAATCATATCTGCATGTACCTGAGCAAGTTACTTAATATTCTTGGATCTCACTTTCTGTATTTGGAAGATAAAAGGGTTGGCCTTTATGATCTCCTTATATAAAAGTTAATGTTCTATCCAAATACCAAATACATCGCTTTTAATGAATATGAGGTAGTTTATGATGTCTTCCCCTTAGCTTGTTAATACTACTGCTAGAATTTGATTAGAATGACAAGGTACAACTTCAAAAGGCTAGAAGCAACCTTACAACTATGTCCTCTCATATCAACCAACAAGTGATGATTGAGTTACTTTTGTTGCAAAAAAAATGCATAAAATATATTTGCTGCTTCCAAAGAATTTGAAATGCCCCATATATGAAAGACCAATAAAAGCACGATATCCTGAATGATTTGCTACCTTTTAATTTCTAGTATAGAACTCTATTTTGAAGAACCCACAAGGGCACATGAGGATAGCTGGACCTCAAACATGATTAAAACTGAGATTATAATCAGTGGACTCCAAAACTCTCAATCTCTGTCTCACTTTGTCTGTGTGTGCACCCCTCTTCTCTGCATGTTGGTTTTATTCTCCAGTATTAACCACTTCAATGTGGATACTAAAAGATGGGTCCCAAGTCCACATTTCTTGGATTTACTATCATAGATGGGTTAAGAATGAGATTTCTTGGGGCACCTGTGTGGCTCAGTAGGTTGGGTGACTGCCTTTGGCTCAGGTCATGATCCCGAAGACCTGGTATGGAGCCCCGCATCGGGCTCCCTGCTCAGCGGGAAGCCTGCTTCTCCGTCTCTCACTCCCCCTGCTTGTGTTCCCTCTCTTGCTGTGTTTCTCTCTGTCAAATAAATAAATAAAGTCTTTAAAAAAAAAAGAATAAGATTTCTTGTCCCAAGTTAAAAATAAAACAAAATAAAACAAACAAATACACCAAATAACAAAACACCAAGAAGGAAGCAAACTGGCCAGGCATGGGTGTGTGATAATATGATTGGCCTGGTATTGGTCAGGGGCTAACGTTAGTGGCTCCATACTGGCCAAGTGACGCTGGGATCTGTGAAATGAGCCCAGGTCCAACTTGAACTGCCAGGGTCAGAAGGAAGCAAGGCAAGAGCTTGTACTAGAAGAAAGGGGGTATTGTCCTGGGAACTGAAAAACAGATACCAATAAACATAGCTAAAAAGCTTATTCTAAGAATATAATGACCAGCCCCAACTCCTGAACAAATAAAGCATGATCCAAAAGCTAAAGGCTGGATGCCTCCCAGCTGGGGAACAACACAAAACTGGGAGCATAACAATAGCACCATCACAGAGGAGTGCAGTTCTGAATGTGCCTGGGGACGGTGAACCAGTTTGTTTGGTGGGAAGGCTGTACAAATCCAATCAAGCAAAGTCAGTTCCTCCAGGAAATGGGACCATTTTTATTCCCTCTTCATGTTTCCACTTCAGAGCACATTGCCAAGATAGAGGTTTCTGTGTGGTTGCTCTTTTCCTTTGTCATAAATGATATGATGCCTGCAAAGAAACATGTAGGCTTGTTTTCTGAAGATACCAGGATTAGTATAACCTATGAAGACAGAACTGATCTAATAAGAAAGCTTGGGGTGCTTGAAAGAAAAAAAAAAGTGTATTCGACTTAGGTTTTTTGAACCAGAATAGAAGAAGGCTTAAGATTATTGCAGGTATCAGGCAGAAAGAAGTGGTCTGCTGATAATTCTAGTGAAACACAAAGAATTTAGACTTGATAAAATAAATAGAACATTTCACTCTCCATTGATGAAAATTATTTACATAGAAATAATAATCATTCTCTACTAGATACCAAGAGAGCCTAAATGTCAGGTAAAAATTTGCATGTTTAGGGGCACCTGGGTGGCTCAGTTGGTTAAGTGACTGCTTTTGGCTCAGGTCATGATCCTGGAGACCCGGGATCCAGACCCAGGAAGCCTGCTTCTCCCTCTCAGTCCCTGTGCTTGTGTTCCCTCTCTCGCTGTGTTTCTCTCTGTCAAAGAAATAAATAAATAAAATCTTTAAAACAATTTGCATGTTTGGGTTAGTTTAAAATATAAATTTTAAGCCAAGTTATGATGATTATTTTATATTCTTTTTGACCTCATTTAATAGTACTAAGAAATTTGAGTTCTATTTTATATAAGATAAATGCATATTGCCCAGAGATAGGAGTAGAACAACAACAGAAATACAGGCCCAAGTTGATTATCTTCAATAAGAAACTGTCTTTTGGGGTAAAAATTATTTTTTTTCAATACAGAACAAATAAGACTTTCTAGTCTTTAAGGAGTAATTCTTTGATTATATAGCACTTTCTTCATTCTTCTTCCAAACTATTGTGATTCCCTCTTTTCCTTGATTAATTCTCTTCCAATTGAAAACCAATTGAAACACCTATTAAAATGAGTAATTGGTTTTCATTGACAGGAATTGTGGTTTCTTTTGTGACTTAGAGAACAAGAGGGAACTGATACCAAGAATGAATTTTTCAGAACTTA
>PITA01022043.1:0-31275 GCA_004023965.1 Spilogale gracilis | reverse complement strand
GGCCCCACGCCCCGCTCTATAGACCAACCACACTGAACTCTAAGAGGGGCAGGGCAGACAGGGCCCTGGAGAGGTTACCTTTGAGCAGGCAGCGGGCTTTGGCACACAAAGAGACACAGAGGTGCAGCCGGTGCCGAGCTGGGTCTTAAAGCCAGGTGAGGGCTGAGCGGGTGGGCGGCCTCATGCACAGAGCAGGCATGGAGCAGGTTGCCCCCATGCCAGTCCCAGTGGCCATCACCTGCCCCTGAGCCGGGTCCACAGAAGCCCCCTTCCCGGCCCCCCGTTTCCACTCCTGGCCACCCTCCCCAAGTCTGTTCTCCACTCAGCAGCCAGAACCACCTTTTCCAAAGCCAAATCAGGTCATTTCTCTGCGACACCCCCTTTTAAACCTTCCAGTAGTTCCCAGCGCGTTCAGAATGCAGCCCGGACTGTTCACCTTGACCTCGAAGCCCCGCAGGAGCGGCCGCCATCCGGACTTCTCCCCGGGCTCAGGATTGTCAACTCCCCCCACCTCGGGCTGTACACACAGCCCCTGCTGCTCTCCCTTCCTATTCTCAAGCAAGGAAACTGAGGCTCGGGGGTCATCTGACAAAACGCGGCAGAGCCAGAATTAGAAGCAGGGTGTAGAGGATATCAGAGGTGCTGAGGTAGCCTGAAGGAGTCCAGAAGCTTCTCTGATGGCAGGCGCTTGACAGAGCCCACTGAGGTCTGCCCAGACCTTCATCTCAGGATTTCTGGGGGTCGGACCTAGCCTCCTCCTCCAGCCGGCCTCCTCCCCTCCCAGCCCCCACAGGACCAGGTACATCAAACCCTGTCCCCATTACTGCCTCGCCCACGCTCTCCACCGTCGCTCCCCACGTGGCCTCACGATGCCCACTGCGACCAGCCTCCTGGCGCCCTCAGCCTTCAGGGCACAGCCCCGGCAGCTCAGCTGCCACCAAACCCAGCTCCTGATGGGGGACCCCACTTTCGTAGGCATCCTGGGGCAAACACACATGGAGTCTTTGGGCTTCCTTCTCCTTACTCCCCATGCAGAAGCCCCCTCCCTCCTCAAGCCTCCTTTGTCAGCGTCACTTCGCCAGCCTCCCGGGCACCAGATCTGATCTCCGTGTTCTTCGTGTTCACCAGCCCTTCTGACTCTGGTACCTGAAGCAGCTCACATCTCATGCAAACTATGCTTCTCACATAGAAAGTCATTCCTGGGATGCCTGGGGAGCTCAGTGGGTTAAGCGTCTGCCTTCGGCTCAGGTCATGATCCCAGGGTCCTGTGTTGGCCTCCCTGTTCAGTGAGAAGTCTGCTTCTCCCTCTCCTTCTGCCTCTCCCCATTCCTTGTGCTCCCTCTCGCTCTATCTCAAGTAAATAGATAAAATCTAAAAGAAAAGAAAGAGAGAGAGAGGAAGGGAGGGAGGGAGAGAGAAAGAAAAATGAAGGAAGGAAGGGAAAGAAGAAAGAAAGAAAGAAAGAAAGAAAGAAAGAAAGAAAGAAAGAAAGAAAGAAAGAAAGAGGAAAGGAAGGAAGGAAGGAAAGAAAGAAAGAAAGAGAAAGAAAGAAAGACGGAGGGAGGGAGGGAGGGAAGGAAGGAAGGAAAGAAAGAAAGAAAGGAAGAAGGAATGGTGGGAGGGAGGGAAGGAAGAAAGGAAAGAAGGAAAGAAGGAAAGAGAAAGAAAGAAAGAAACTATGCCTGGGCTGGAAGGGGCTTCAGGACGTGGGACGTTGGTGCCAAAGCTGGGAGAAAGTCGCTCACTCCATTCCCAGCCTGCCCGTCGCCCACCAACTCAGCTCCCCAACTGAAAGCCAGTCCTTCGCTGCTCTCACACCCAGCCAGGGAAGATTCTATACACACAAGGATTCCAGAAGATACAAATTAAGAAGAACACAGGGAGCAATGTGTCGGACGTTTAAAAGGTTTGTCATCAGCATGGTTTTAAAGGGTGGGCCACTTCGCCGGTGGGTGCTCCAAGGGACAAAGTCTCTCTGGGAGACAATTTGTCGACCTCCATCAACAGCTCTGGCCCATGACCTTGCCGTGGCGTGTCTCAAGCTCATCCTGCGGAGAGATGTGTGGGTAAGTAGGAAGCATGTGCGCCAAGCCTGGAAGCAACCAGAATGTGCATCGGCGGAGGAAGACTGGGGAATAAATTAAGTACCATCCACGCGGCGGAAGGCGATGCAGCCGGAGACAAATGGAAGCGGCCAGCTCTCTGTCCCGACCTGGAACCATCCCCAAGTGGCTCGGTGGAGGGACCCAAAGTCAAGTTCAGAAGCAAGTGTGTGTTTTCCCTTACCCGCGTAGAAGAGGCAAACGGGAGTGAGTGCTGAGTGTGTGAATGTGAGACGGGGCGTACAGGTGTGTGGGGTGTGGATGTACATGAGGGCGAGCCCGTCCATCGGAGTGTGTGCGCACGGGCGTGTGTGTGTATATTTGTAAGGGTGCATGCGAGGGGATATGGTGAGTAGTGTGAGCACACGCGTTGTGAGTGTGTGCTGGGTGTGAAGGTGGGGGGAGGGTGTGGGTATGTGAGTGTGCGCATTGGTGAAGATGGTGTGTGTGCACGTGTAAGGCTAAGCGTGTGTGTGTGCAAATGTACGTGTGTGCATGTGGCTGTGAACTAGCATATATGTGCACTAAGTTGCTCTCAAAGGAATTTCTAGAGACAATTAGCTGTATTTTCCTGCAGGGAGGGGAGCTGGGAGTCCTGGGTTGGCGAGGAAGGGGAGGAATTTTCCTGAATAATCTTTTGTGCAATTTAAACTCTGCTTCCTGGGACCCTAATATCTACGTTGGAAAACAAATAAAACTTGGAACCAAATACAAAATAAAAATTAGGGGACTCTTTGTGAGGGACAGAGGTCCTCTGAGTGCTCCCCAAATACCAGTTCTCCTACTACCTGATTACTTCTCACCTCTCGAGAGGAACCTGAAGATGTCCTCGAGTCTCCAGGCCTGTGGGACCACCTCCCTGTGCCGAAGGAGCCCGGGGAGAGAGCACCCTGTCCACAGTCATCCCAACTGCCAGGCCAGAGTCCCATTATGGGGACAGTCAGGAGAACACCCAGACCCCCTACCGACACCTGCAATGGTCTCCCCCTTTCCCGTGGGAAACAGGTAGAAAAGAATCCTTTCGCTTTTTCTTCAGCAGGTTTCACCAAGATCTGTGATCTTTCTCAGAAGACAATCTAGGTGTTGCACCAAGGAAAGAGAATGTGTGATGTTTGCAATGTGTCTGTGAGAAGTTCCTCTCAATCGAGAAGTTATGCTTGCTTGCTTTTTTTTTTTCTTGGTGTTTTTATTAAGGAATCGGAAAAAAATGTAAAAGCCCCTCTCTAGAGGCCGTGCCTGGCTATCACCACTGCCTGCGGCATCTGCTGGGAGGAAAGCGGTCAGATGGGGTCTGAAATCGGCCCCGGCTCTGGAATGGCACCCACAGTCAAGCGGGGCTCCAGGGCCAGGAACCCAGGGTCCCCAGACAACAGGGGAACCCCGGACAGTAAGGAGGCAGCTTCTGGCAGCGGGCAGCTGTGCCTAGTCTTGGCTCAGCATAGAGAGACCGTAAAACCGTCCCCTGGTCCCTTGGCATGCTGGCGTATCAGTCCCATTGCCTCAAGAATCCCAATCAGGCAGCCCTGAGAGGAAAGGGGCCACTCTATGTCAGCAGGTCCTGAAGCAGGACACGGGGAGGACACAGAAAACCTATGGGTCTCCTTCCCGGAAGAAGAGGGCTGAACTGAACCTGCAGAAGAGACATTCTGCGCAGGTGCAAGAGACATTCTGCGCAGGTGCAAGAGACATTCTGCGCAGGTGCAAGAGACATTCTGCGCAGGTGCAAGACTTCTAGAGGTGATGCGCTAGCGACAAGGATGCATGGAGAAGGCTCCCTGTGGGTGGTGCTCAGGGGAGCACGGTGCGGCCGCGGCCCCTGGCATTCTTCCCGGGGCACCCCAACCCTAACCATTCCCCACCTGTGTACTCACATAAGTGCACCACCAAGTTGAAAGCCGGATCCCCGGGGAAGGCTTTGTGGGCACACTCCAGGCGCCCCCCACTCCCACGGTGAGGACATCATGAACAATCAGCAATTGACTAAAACACACCCCACCATCTTGGCCTGCCGGCCTCGAGGACGGTCAGGCGAGGGGGCATCTTCCTCCCGGTGGGCTTGGGCAGGTGTTCTCCGCTGACATGGCCGAGGGGCCAGGTGGGGGTGCAGGCGCGAGGCCAGCCAGGGGGCGGGAGGGAACCAGGGCAGCCCCCAGACTCCGACCTCGGCAGAGAAGGCCGGCATGGGCATGCTGGCTCCATCCTGCCCCCAAACGTCCCTTTTTACGAGAGGCTCAACATGGAGGTTTAAAAGCATGAAACCATCTCATTTCAAAGACTAGCCATCAATGCTAACAAATACACAACAGATAACCCCCCACCCCACCCCACCCACCGCTCCTGGCTCAGGTCTGCCTCAGAGACAACACAGGAAGGGGCATTTGTGGGCGGTGAGGCTGAGCCCAGGGCTGCTGCAAGACCCTCCGTCGGGGGTGTTTCATCTCAGGTGCTGGCCGGATATTTATCTTCCATCGTGGTCACAGAGCAGCTCTGCAGACCTTTCCTGTATTGCGGGGGTTTGCTTCTCTAGGAGACTTGTGTCCCAAGCAACCAGCCAGAGCATTAATTCCCCAGCCCCCTTTGCAGCAGGGGGTAAGCACGGGGCCAGGCTCCTCGGTGGGGAGGAGGGGCAGGAAGGAGACCCCCTGGTCCCTGGGAGAGCTCAGTCCGGGAGCCCTCGAGGCCAGCAAGGAGGCAGAGGACTCCCGGAGGCCGGGGAAAGGGGCAGCCCCATGGCCCATCCGACATGCGACACCCTTCCAAGCTTGATTGGTTGGTCCTGCCATAGATTCCTGAGCTTCAGAATGTCCTAAATAGATCCCTTTTCTAATGAAACAAGGCCAGGTCAGGCTCTGTGGCTTGCAACAGGTGTTTTTGCCACTTGTGGAGGGAAGGCCACTTAGCCGACGGATGTAAGATTCAAAGTTGTCTGTGATCGACGCCCTAGCCCCACCGCCGGCTTTAGCAATGGCTGACTCGCCTGGGGGACGGCAAGGTGAGACTCGGGTGAGAGGACAAGAGAAATACTCTTGCCGCACAGTTCTCTCTGGGGGGCATCGACTGGGGATCTGAGCTCTGTCACCCATCTTGCAGCCAGGTGCAAGCACTGGGTCTCAGGGGACAACTCAGGAAGGCCTAAGACAAAAACCTCCTGCTGCCTCGTGAAGTCAAGGGGTAGGCGACCCTACAAAGGGACTTTACAGAGGGATGTCTTCCTGGCTGGCTCCATGGTTGAAGGCGAGACTTTCAAAGTCCAGTGAGGCCCATGCACACCAGCTCCCCCACCTACCCTACCCCACCCCCACCCCACCGTTGGCTGGCTGACCTTGAATCTGTCCCACTGACTGGTTTCCACTTTGGGTGCTGGTTAATAAAGAGACAGCCTGCGGAGCTTTCAGAACTCAGAGGCCCCCGTATCTGGTGGGTGGCTAGTTTCGCTTTCACAGTGAGTTAGACATGGCCCCATTGTGGGTCCTCCCACCACACGAAGTCACAAACCCACCCCGGCTCGTCTGAACCAGGTCAGCACATGCTCTGTTTACCAAATGCTCATCCCCCCGGGAAGCCACACACCCCGCATCCCCAGCCCCATCTGGAGCAGAGATCCTGCAACGGGCCTCAGGTGCCGGGCAGGGCTACGGTGTGTGTCTGTGTCCAGGATGCGGGCAGGTTTGTTGGCTCAGCCCTCCCTGCGGGGAGCCCACCTGTCCGGTTTCCATGCGGCTCCTCAAACTTGAACAGTGCGCAAGCCACCACCCCTCCCCCGCCCAACTCCGCAGGCCGGAATATTCATTTCTTCTCTTCAGTTCCCCTTCATCTGGGTCCTGGGGACCAAGGGAGGAGCCTCTGGCCAAAGGCGCTGGCTGGGAATCTAGACACCTGGGTTCAAGTCCCAGCAGGTGCCCCCTGGGCTCATGAGTCCCATGTCCCGTGGTAACCACCGTTCAAGGGTACAGGCTGCCGGAACGGGCCATGGCTGACTTGAGCCAAATAGAACTAGCCAGAAGACTCTAGAGCAGTTTACAGGTTCTGGAAATAGCTGAACACCCAGACCTTGGGAGGGAGCAGAGTCCAGAGCAGCGGCAAGACCCCTTCAGGGCACCAACCTTCAGCTTTTGCCTGGGTTCGCTCCATTAGAATTGCGAGTCTTGTTGGCTAAATGGGGACAAGCACCCACCCCCTAGCTGGAGAGGATGGGGTACTTTGATTGACCTTGACCAGGACATCATCTAATGTAGGAAGATAGATTTCCAAAGAGAAATGGGCTGCTGCTCCCAGGAACAGGGTGGGTGGGGGTGGCCAGACAGACGCTGAGCCAGCAAGAGCCCCAAGGCCAGACCTCGCAGGGATGCGATCCCATCCAATGAGCTGAAAGCCCTTCTAGGAAAGGCATCTTCTCACTGGGGGACCCGGACCTGGGCGCCTTGCCCCCTCAGAGGAAGCAGGGCTCTCTCAGCTCTCAGAAGTAGCTGCAGGCTTGAGGACGCTTTGCATGACCCCCTCCCCAGGCTGCCCTTGTTCCTGCCTCCTGCCCCATCTGGAGAGAACCAGGCACGGCCAGGGTTGCTCAAGCAGAAAGGAGGGCAGTTTACCTCCACCCCGCATGTGAGGCTGGAACCAGTGACCTTGATCTCAAGGCCTCCCTGGCTCAAGAGCTGGCTGGGAAGCAGCAGGGGGTAAAGGGCCCCAGGCCATGCCGCTCTCTCTCTGGGCAAGGCCTGGGGAGGGCTGGGACTAGCTCAGTTCCACTGGGCCTGCCCCCCTCCCCGCCGCCGCCCCAGGTGGGGGGCCCTCGCTCACTCCTAACTGATGAATGATTTGTGTTCCCAGAGGGACCCCCTGACACCAGCTGGGAGGTAGAAGACAGAGACCAAGAACAAGAGCGTGCAGGGAGAGGCGGCTCCTGCCGACACTTGGCCATCAGGCCTTTTGACAGGACTCTCCCCCTACACCCCTGCCCCCAGCTCCTGCATTCCCCACCCCCAGCCTTCTCCACCAATCCACCTGGGAACCCCAGCTTCACCCTCCGCAGCCGGGGGGGGGCGGGGGGCTCGGGGATCAGAGTGGGCCTGGTGGCCAAAGGCCAACGGGGTGCGGAGGGGGTTAGGGTCAGCAGAGGGAAGGAGCCTCGGGGCCCTGCCATCAGGAGGATGTGGCCGATGGCTTCAGGCCTGCGGTTCCGGCCCAGAAGTGCTGCTGACGACCTGGCTGAGGTCCTGCTGTGCCTTTCCCGCAGGAAGCAGGGCTGGCAGGAGCGGAGGTGGTAGAGGTGAGGCAGGGCGGGGGCAGCTGTGAGGTATGTGGTTTAAGCTGTGAAGTTCACACCAGAGAAAGCCCGGACACTCCAGTGAGTGGGCCAAGAGAGCCGCTGCTCGCCACCGGCCCCTTTTCCTGTTTCTCGTCTCTAGTCTCTTCTCAGATCCTCCTCTACCTGCTCCCCCCACCTGTCCCTCCTCAGGCCCCAGAGCCCAGGCCACTGAGGAGGTTCAGAATAGCCCACTCAAAGATATCAGAAGCTACAGCATCACCAAGTTTCCAGAGAAGAGAGCAGCATCATGGATGGAGAGGGCAGAACCTTCTAGAAGCCATATGCTTTCCTGAGCGGGGCCAGGTAATAGCATCTGGAACGCTTCTCCCAGGACTTACTACGGGCCAGGCCCTGTCCTCAGCACTTTAGACATGAATTCCTATCATATATCAGAAGCTATACCACCAAGGCTCCAGAGAACAGAGCAGCGTAAAGGATAGAGAAGGCAGAACCTTCCAGAAGCATACGCCTCCCTGAGCAATGCCAGTTAACAGCACATGGAACACCTCTCCCAGGCCTTACTACAGGCCAGAGCCTGTTCTCAGCACTTCAGACATGAAGTCCTGAATACGCCAACTGTGCTTTGGCACTCCCAGGAGCTTGTTGGAAATGCAGGATCCCGGGCCCTGCCCCAGACTTGCTGAGTCAGAATCTGCTTTTTAGTCAGATCCTGAGGCAGTCCGCATGCACATGGAAGTTTGAGAAGCATCCTTTTAATCATTCAATCCTGACAACAACCCTTGCCGGTCCTACTTCCTGGAAGGGGAAACCAAGGAACAGAAGTTTAAGTATCTTGCCCAAGGCCATACAGGTGGTAAGTGCCAGAGCTGGGACTTGAACTCAGGCATCACTCTTTCCCAGTCCAGCTCTGGTGAGCACAGGGAGAGGGGAGGGGGGTTCCAGCCAGCGCACCTGTGCACGGGCGGGCCTCCTTCAAGCAAACCTGAGCCAGGCAGAGCCAGCCAGCCCAGCTGCTAACTGGAGAGTGACGGATGCCTTACAAGTCCAAGGTCTCCGCTGCACGGCACACCCCCTCCATGCCCCCACCACCTCAGCCTTAGGCTCTTGAAGTCCTGGCTCCTGGGAAATGCCACTGTCACTCCGCAGTGTGTCTGCCCTGGAACCACACAGCTCATCTCCCTACCTGGAGCAGTGCAGGGCCGGCACTAGGAAGGGGACCCGTAGCTCCTGAGCTCCACCTCGCCTAGAGAAAACCCAAGGCTGGTGTGTCCACACACAGCGGTGCGCCCCTCTGAACAGCATCTCCTTTGAAGGCACTGAGAAGGCGTGTGTTGTAAGTGCAGCCTGAGCTGGGAGTGAGACTGCTATGCGGTCCATGCCTGATTCTATTTAGTCCCTGGTGCCACCATGGGCACTCCCTCTACCATGATTCCCTCTGTAGAGATGAGGACACCGAGGACTCAGGAAGGATAAGAAGCTCAGCACAGAATTTCTTCCCTCTTTAACTTCACTGCCATTCTTTCATGCCTGGCTCAGACCTTGCACACAAAAGGCACTCTGTAATTGCTTTAAGAACACTTGAGTTGACTCAGGACACAGTGACATGTGATCCCAAAAGTGGCCACCAGAGGGGGATGCTCGCTTCTCTCCAGCCTCTACACAGGGTTTGGGCAGCCGAGGAAGAGGAGGTGAATGCCAGAAGTGACTATCCTTGCATAGGCTCTGCTCCTGGATGGGTGGAAGGAGGGCTGGATGGATGAAAGGACAGTCTTGGTATCGGATCAAGGAGGTGTCTGTTCATACTTTCTCTAAGGCAGCAGGGATTTACTGGGTTCCTGCCAGCAGCCCCATTCTGGGCACTGTGGGACTTGCCATCTAGGTAATCCTAAGGATCTTCTCTCTGTATGGAGGGCACGATGATACACAAATAGTTGTAACTAAGGGACTCCTGACTTGAAATTTCAGGACAACCCCAGTAACGAGTGATAAGCGAAGGTTCGCGTGATTTCATTCTAAACATTTTAAGGTTTTATCTAAGTTAATGAACAAGACAGAAACAAGACTTGTTTAGTCTACATCAGCAATTTTGTCTTTAGAGAAGGTGATCACAATGAGTGTAAGAGACAGAGAGTGTGCCCAGGCAGAAGACAGAAACCAGAGCTATGCTTGACTGGGGCAATCAGGGAGAGCCTTTCCCCAGCCACCCTTAACCTCCCCAAGTTCTAAAACTCATATTCATCCAGTAAAGAAATATTTATTGAGGACTTGCTATGTGCCAAGCTCAATTCTAGGTGCTTGGAACACAACAGTGAACAGAGCAAAGATTTCTGCTCTTACAGAACTCACTGTCCAGCGGTGGGGGTGGGGAAGACACAAACAATAAAGAAAACAACTAAGTAAATGTCACGGGATCAGAAGACAAACATGGGAAAGGAAAGAAGGGGATATGGGGAACGAAGAGACCCATTTTAACTCAGGTGGTTGGAATAGAACTCGTGAGAAGGTGATGTGAAAATCTGAAAAAAACAAAGGTGGGGGGAAGCCAGGCTTCCCCCTGGAGGAGGGGTGAAAGGTATGGATTGTCTTCTGAATGTGTGCAGTTGTTAGACTCCCCGAAAGGTGCGCCATGACCCCAGCCTGAGCCCTTGCCCTCGCCCCTGACAGCCTGGAAGTTGCACAAGACACAGGGTGGCTTGACTTGCTCCCAGAAGGTATTTATGGGTTTAGGAATTGGATCGGATGGAATGGAATGCCACCTGCAACCGTCTTCTTTGCCTCCCTCCTAGCAAACTCCTACTCATCCTTCAAGACCCAAACACATATGAACAGAGTTGGCTGCTCTCTCCTTCAAGCTACCCAGTCTTATTCAAGGTTTGCTCCTTATACAGATTTCTTTGAAAGCCCCCAGTGAGCTGTATTTCCCTTGTTTTCCTGAAGGTCTGGTCCTTCTCCTACACTGGGAGTTTTCAAGGGATCTGACCTCTGGATCCCTTGAACCTCCTGAAGATGCTTGGTTAATGGTGGCAGAATTGAAATGACCTGTTGTCCCTTCACTGCTCCCTTTCAGGTAAGTGGTTTCCATTTCTGGGGACCTGGGGTACAAGAGTTGAGGTCCTTCTGGTTGTGAGCAAGATAATTCAACTTCCGTTTGTTTAAAAGTTGAAAAAAAAAAAGTGTGTTGAAGATAGGGCTTGAGCCCCAACCAAAGCTCAGAGAGGGAAAAAAACCAGGGCCCCAGGACTTTGGCACATGCCTTGCCTGGGGTCCCTGACTGGAGCCCTTCCCAATTGTGCCCCGTTCGGTCAGCTCTGGCTGTGGCTCTGTTTCCCTGATCCCAGGAGCAGCACTCGGGCTGGTCCTACTGGGGTTGGGGTCACCCCTTGGAGCCATCAACCACCCTAGCCACCAGAGGGCAGGGTAAAGAAGACAGCCTGGGCGCCAGGGTGGGGTAGGGGCTGGTGGGATGGTGAGTGATCCCAGGTAGAGGAGGTCACTGAGCCTAGGGAGCAAACACATGGAAAGCCTCCTTCCCGCAGCCCCACCCCACTCAAGTGTCCCCACACCTGTCCTGTGAGGGACCCGGGACTCAAGCCTTATTCAAAGGGTAAGTGTGAGGGGCGCTCAGTTGGTTGGGCCACTGCCTTTGGCTCAGGTCATGATCCTGGAGACCCGGGATCGAGTCCCGCATCAGGTTCCCTGCTCAGCGGGAGGCCTGCTTCCCCCTCTCTTACTCCCCCTGCTTGTGTTCCCTCTCTCGCTGTGTTTCTGTCAAATAAATAAAATCTTTAAAAAAAAAAAAGGGTAAGTGTGAAGAACTCAATGCCAGAGAGCATCCTTTCACCATGAGGCAGCTGCATTTTTTCCCCAAAGATTTATTTATTTTGCATTGGTGGTATAGTGGTGAGCATAGCTGCCTTCCAAAGATTTATTTATTTGAGAGAGAGAGAGAGAGGGAGAGAGGATGCCATGCGGACCCCACCCTCCTCCCTGCTGAGCCCAACATGGGGCTCCATCCCAGGGCCCTGAAATCACTACCTGTGCTGAAACCAAGAGTCTGACACTCAACCAACTGAGCCACCCAGGCAGCTCGATTTATAATGAAAGCTTTATTTTGTAGAAATTAAAATTTCAAGCTAACACCATGATGTCCCTGACCTCAGAGCTGGAAAGTGATGATACACACAGTTAGCTGTCGCCAGCAGAGGCCAGTGGACCCCAGCGCGACACCGGCTGTACTGGCCGAGGCCCGAGGCTCCTGTAAGGGGTCCTGCCCTATCACCGGACCGACCAAGAGAGGTTGAGGATCCGTTGCACCTTGCAACCATCCTCTGAGAAATAACAGCTCAGGCCCTAGACATGTGTCAGAAAGGCCTGGGTTGGACTCCTTCAGGTGCTGCCCACAGTCTAGGTCCCAAATCCCACGTCCTGCAAAGCTGGCTCCTTCCTGACTTTTTTTCTGTTCCCCCGATGTGCTGGGCAGTTCCTACTCAGGACCTTTGCCTATGCCGATCCCCCATCTCTGCACTGTTTCCCCCTCACCCTGCAGGTTGGGTTGATTGAACAATGGCTGCTTCCTCAGAGGGGCCTTCCCTGACCCCTCCCTTCCAGTTAACTTCTCCCAGTATTCCTGGAGAGCACTTGCCCTCATTTGAAGTCTGTGTGATCCTGAGGCTCTGTGTGAGGTCTGTCCACCCTATGAGGGCAAGGGCCACATGGCCTTTGTGTTCACTGCTTTCCCCCGGTGCCCGGCCCAGTGCAGAGTCTAGACTCAGTGTTGTCACTCCATAGTCACTGAATGAATGTGCACACGGTCCCTGAAGGCACTTATCCTGTCTCTGCTCTTCATGGCTTCTTCTCCTATAAAAAGAGTTTGGTACCATGTCTACACTAAAATAATATTCAACACCTCTAGAGAATCTATCATGCCGCCTCTTAGAGCACTTCACGCCTTTCCTCCTCACGCAGCGCTCTGGCGTGGATGCTGTTATCATCACTCCATTTCCTGGGTGAGGAAACTGAGGCACAGAGTGGTGGGGTGAGCGCTCTCATTTCTGGGTTCCATGTGAGCCCAGGCAGTGTCCCCAGCAGGCTCAGATGTGTTCAGGGACGCTGACTCTGCCTGCAAGGGTTGAAGAGGGTTCCCGGCCCAGGGGTGCCCCGTCAGCGCAGAGGCCAGTCAATGGGCAGGCTGTAAGCAGGGGACGCTCGGGGCCAAGGCCGCCCCCCAAGTGTGGGAAGGCTCCCTAGAACTACAACACCCTGGCTGAGTCAGAGGCCCACATCCGCTGAGCCAGCTGTACCTCTCTCCTGTCACACACCACCGTGCCCCAATTCTGCTTGGGGGTTAGCCCAGACCCTCAGGGTTCAAAGGTAAATCTTGCTTCCCACAATCCTGTTCTTCTGGTGGGGATGGTGGTGTCAGTGTGGTCATGTGACCCGCTCCGGCCAATGAGAAGTAGGGAGAGGCTGCAGGTGGAAAGACTGATTCTTGTTTACCCGCCCTGAGGCGACGCCTACTTGGGGCCGCCATCTTGGGGCCGCCATCTTGTACCTACTGCCCTGTGGTCCCAGGGAAGCCGACCTAAGAACAAAGCTGCGGCAATATGGGTTCCGAATGGAAATATGGGACAAACCCCGGTCCTTCGAGATGTGGCTCAGCTGCTGGGCTAACCAGCCCTGGAGCTGCCCTATCTTGAGATTGAGGGTTATTTTTCCTTGTCGATGCTTTCTGTTCAATAAGCATTCCTTGCACCAAAACTATCCTAACACACACACAGGGGATGTGTAGCAAAAAGCAGAGGGAGGAAAGGATTCTTTCTCTACGTTTTAAAACACGCTGCCCAGCCGAGGGCTCTGGGACAGGGTGAACTGACAAGACACACGGTCCCCCCGACCCCAGGTCTCCCAGGATCCCAGGTCTCCCAGGGCCCAGCATGGCTGCAGGAGGGAGGGAGGCAGCAGAGGGGAAGCAATGCCACCTCAGTCTTGGGGCTCCCGGCTGAAGTGCACCCCGCCCCTTGTCCCCTGCTGAGCCTGGGAGCTGCGCCCAGAAGACCCCCAGCGGGTGTGGGGTGTCTGAGATTCCGGGGGACCATCCCTCTCTCCCAGGCCAGACACTGGGGAGGCGGCTAAGAACCCCGGGAAGAAATGGCCCTGTGGTATACTGGGGCAGAGGGGGTCGGGTTCAGATAGCCCTCTGAGGGACACAGAATTTGTGCTCAGCACTGCTGAGCAGACCTGCCTGTCTCCAGAGTGAGGACCCAGGAGACCCTGCAGGAGCGAGCAGGTATGCGGACAGAGCCAGGAACCCAGAGCAGATGGCACCGTGACAAACGCAATAGGTGTCATGCGGATGGGCAGGGCCAGCTGACCTCTCGCCACCACTTCGGAGTAGCCCCTGTGGACTTGAGGTCAGAGAGGAGCCCCAGCTGGCCCAAAGCATATTCCTTCGCCTTCGGCAGAATGGAAGTGCCTCAAAGAAATTAAGTTTAGGGACGCCTAGGTGGCTCAGTTGTTAAGCATCTGCCTCCTGCTCCATCGTGATCTCTGCGTCCTGGGATCAATCCCTGCATCAGGCTCCTTGCTTAGCAGGGAGCCTGCTTCTCCCTCTCCTTCTGCCTCCCGCTTTGCTTACTTGTGCTCTCTCTCTCTGTCTCCCTCTGTGTCAAATGAATAAATAAAATCTTTAAAGAAAAAAAAGAAAGAAATTAAGTTTAGTGGAGAAGAAATCAAGCAAGTTCTAGTTCATGTAAATCTGAGCTTGGGGCATCAATTCCTCCCCCTCCTTTGTGAATAGCAGTCAGCCAGCTGGAGGACAAGGATGGCCACCCACGCACTCACCCTCACTCTGCTCCTGCCCTGCAGTGGGTCCCCTGTTTTCTCCGTGTGCCCAGACCTCAGTTACTATTTCCTCCCGCCCACACCACCACCTTCAGGCCGAGACTTCACACCCCAGCCTGACCCTGTTCTTTGTACCCTGTCCCTCCGCACACCACCCCCCACCCCCGCCCCCAGGTCCCTCCTGGTTTGCAGACCAGCTGCTCCCAAGCACCCGCCTGAGGGCTTAGCCATGCACTGTTGACTCCTGTCCTGGAAATCCCTCCTTCCTCTCTGGCTCCCACAGCAGCCGCTGGCTGCCACCGGCCCTGGCTCTCCCGTGGCGGGGCCCCACCCGTAATGTTCTTGACATCTGTTTCTGGTCATGTTGAGTTTCTGCCTGTTTTCCCCTCCTCCAGCCGCACACGTGGCAGTACGCAGTGGAGCTGGCAGCGGGAGGAGGAAGCTGCGGGACTACAGGATTTCAGCCCCTGGCCAAGGACTCATGGTGCTTGCTTCCCACTTCTCCCACTCAGGGAAAGTCATTCATCTGACAGATGTCCTTGGAACACCCGCTCTGTGCCAGCTGTCTGTCACTGATGTACGAAACTGAGACTCATAGGGACGAGGTGACAAGCCCAGCTCACGGGGAGAGGAAAAATAGCAGTGTCTGCTCTGAGCCAGGAGCTCTTCTAAGGAAATTCGGACCCAGGGATGAGAACCCTTCCTCGCCAGGCTCCAGAGCCCACACCTTCTGATATTTGAATACTTACCACTTCTCTGAAACTTCTCTGACCCCTGTCACTTGGAACTTTATCTTTTCTGGGAAAATCGGCACTAATTTCACAGTCTTCCCCATTGTTAGTGCAGGGGTCCTGATCTGGGGTGCTGAAAATTGTCCCCACAGGCCTCAGCGGGACAAGAGGGGAAGGACTTTGAATCCAATGGGACAGATAAGGATAACGAGGCGGTCCCGGAGAAGCGGGACAGGTTGCCCAGCCACCCCGGGACTCCCCAGGGCGGAGCTGGTGCAGGAGCCTCCCTCCAGGTGCCTAGGCCTGCTCTCTTCTCATTCTCATAGAAAAGCCTGATAGGAACAGCAGAGCCCCATAGACCCTTTGCCCAAGCTAGATCCCGCCCACCCTCCCCCCCAACCTGCTGCCCTCCTCTTGCCCTTCTGCTATTGAACCTCTTAGTTCCTTTCGAGCTGAGTGGGAATACGGCCCTCTCCTGCAGGATGACCTCGTCCTCTGTCCACCTTGTGTCCTCCCCTCGACCAGCTGCCCAGACCCACCACATACAATCCATGCTCGGCCGGGCCCCTGGAGCAGTCTGCCTCTTTTTTCTTTTTTTTTTAAGATTCTATTCATTTATTTGAGAGAGATAAAGTGAGAGAGAGCATGAGAGGGGAGAAGGGCAGGAGGCAGAGGCAGACTCCCCTTCGGGACCCGATCCTGGAACTCTAGGATTATGACCCGAGCTGAAGGCAGTGGCTTAACCAACTGAGCCACCCAGGTGCCCAATCTGCCTCTTTAGTTCTAACCAGTGGTCACGCTGCTCAGAAGCCTCCAGCAACTCCCCAGCACCTATGATGTCAAGTCCCAACTTAGCCAGACATACGAGGCCTTTTATGACTTGGCCCCTCCCAACCTGTCCGGCCTCAGATCCCATCCTGCTCTGTCTCTGCCACCTTTCCAAACATTGACATCACACTCAGGCCTCTCCCACTGCCTAGAACGTAGGCTGTACTGTCCCGCCTCTACCCCTTTCATGCTGCTGTCCCTTTTCCCCACACTGTGTGTCTTTCAGACTCCTATTCATCCTCCAAGGCCCTGCTCAAATGTCCCCTCCACTACGAAGTTTTCCTAGATCATCCTCTCTAGAGTTCTCTACTCTCTTCCCCATACTCCAGTGCAACAGAAGAAGGACCACCTGTGTGGATCCTCTTTCTAGGAAGGCTGAGACTCCCGCTACACCCTACTCAAGCCCACAGAACGGATCCCGCCCACCCATCAAGGCAGCACGTCCCCAGGGACACAGCCCAGCTCGGCCACCTGCACCTGTCTGATCAAACTTTCCCCTTAATAATCCCTGCATTCCCCCCTCTCACCCCCAACCAAGTGACGACACAGTGGAGCTGAAGTCCCCTGACTCCTAGTCTAACTGTCTTCCATTTCATGGGCTGCTTTTCCTCTTGGCCCACCTCTCTCTCCCCTTCCTTGTTCACTAACATTTCATAGGGAAATACTATTTTCAAAATATGTAACTGAAGGGGATTGCTGGAGTGGGGAATGTAGCCACATAGGGTCACTGAGAGCCCCAGGACTACGTATTGCAGATCTCCAGAGAGACCCGGTCCCCCAGACCTGGCCGCAAGCGTGGGGGCCTCCAGAGTTCCAGGGCCCTTACACAGTCCCCACCAAGACGTTGCCTTCTGGGAGGCCCCCATCACAAAGATCCAGAGACTCTTCCCAACCCTTGGAGAAATGCCACCATGCCGGGAACCGGGCTCCTGTGGGAAAAACCAGCACTGGCCAACATCAGAGGCTGCTCTGAACCAGGATAGAACCTTCTGCCATAGGTCAGCTGAGACCGCAGAAGAGCTGAGTTCTGAGAGCCCTGAACTCATGCAGCCTGGAAATGCCTCGGCTTGGCCTCAGCTTGCAAAAGACAAACTAATTCTCCTGCAGAGACTTGATAAGAAGTTTCCAAAGCTTTGCTGCCTTAGTGGATGGGCAAAACAACTTGTCCTCCCAGCATCCATGATAAGAGGCTCTGGCACTGGGGGCAGACTGATGATGCATGATCAGAGCCTGGGCCAAAACTATGCTGTGGGGTCGCTCCTCTGCATAGCCTCTGACCCATGAGGATTACTCAGGTAAGTGCGAAGCCTCCTGCTGTGGTCATGTAGGTTCCAATGGAGACTCATGTCTCCCCTGCCTGGGCAGGCCCCTGGCTGGGCTGAGTCCTGGGCGGTCCCATAGCTTCATTCTTTGTAGCCGGCTCTTGCACATGGTGCCCAGAAAGCCACCAAGCACAGCCACAGGGATGCACAAAGGTCATGATGTTCCTCCCCGCCACACCCCACCCCTGCAGTGGGGCCCCCGCATAACCAGGAATGGCTGCCCTCTCAAGGGGGGCAGAGGGAGCGGTGCAGAAAAACCAGCCCTCACTGCCAAAAAGACAGACATACTTTAATCATTGCGGACAAGCAGGGCAGGGGTGAAGTCGGGCGAGGTGTAGCACCAGCCTTCACGGCACGTGGTCGGGTCCCCTGCCAGCCCCCAGCCACTGAGCCATGAATCCGTCAGCTATGAGTGAGCACCAGAGACCACCGCCCGGGCCTCCTCTGCCCTGCGGTCGGCATCAGCACCAAGGGGTAGCGGCCACTTCCCTCTGGAGAGAGGTGCGGGCCACCTGGGATAAGGGGACAAGAAGGCCAGAGACCACCAGGCTGCCCCAACCCTGGGAGAGGGAGAAAGGACAGAAGGCCTGATGTCCCTTCCTTAGTCTTGGTCTCTTCCGGGGCCTGTCTTGGCCTCATGGCTCAGAGAGGCTCCCCCTGACTGACCTGGAAATATTGTTTGCTTCAGTTCCCGAGAACTGCTGAGGGGCCACAGCCCAGCCTGTGGCCCGGTGACATGTGTCAAGGCCGCATCCGGCTGTAGGAGGCTCTGCCACATAATGAGCTGCCGGCCAAGGGTTCAGCACCTAACCAGGCCTGGAAAGCCAGGGACATCGCACCAGTGACAGGGGCCAAGGAGGGTCAGAGAGCACCTGCGGACAGACGTCAGTGTCTGACGGTGGTTGGGAGCCTGGGAGAACTGAGGCCCAGGCCCCTTGGGGAGGGCGGGCTGACGGGGTGGGAGAGGGGACATGTGAGGAGAGGAGGAGTCCTCGGGGTTGCAGTGCCAGGCCTGTGGGGAGTTGTGGGTCTGAGCACCCTTCCCCAAAGGCCCTCTTCACCCCCAAATGCCCCAAGCCCCTGGATCCTCCCCTCCTAGCACCCTTGCCCTGACCAAGACCCCTCTGGGGTTTGCTTTAATGAAGGGCGTAGGGCAGGAAGGAAAGCCCCATCTTGGTGACTCTATCCCACCTTGAGGAGCTGCGGGTAAGGAGCATCCACAGAGGCTGAACGCCCAGACACAGACTTTGGTGATGAGAGCCCCGTGCATTATCTGGCTCTGGCTTCCCAAGCCTGCATCTCCCACCCCGGCTGGCTGAGTCGCTCACCAAGGGCAGGGCCTGTGTCTGAATCACCTCAGCTTCCCGGCAAGAGTCTCATGAATGAACTGGTGAACAGGTGGGGGGCACAAGAGAGTGACAGAGAAGGTGGAAGGAGTGAGAGGACGGGGGTGGGGGTGTGGGTCCTGCAGAGATGAGAGAAGTGAAGGATGTTAGGAAGAGTCTAGAATGTTCGGAGGACTCCAGAATGTTGTGAAATTCTAGAATCTAGTGACTCAAGTGCGGTCCACAGACCAGCAGCATCAGCATCGGCCAACAACTTCTTAGACGGGTCGAATCCTGGGCCTGCTAGCTCCAGAACCAGGATCAGAATCTGCCATGTTCGCAGGTTGGGAAAGTTCTGGAATATTTAGGTTAGAGTGCGTCTTAAAGTATGTCCGAGCAGAGCATGAAAGAGAGAGAGAGAGAGAGAGAGAGAGAGAGAGAGAGATGATGGAGGGAAGGGAAGGAAGAGAAAGCCCACCCAGAATGCCAGGCCCCGGCGGCCCACTTTGCGGAGGCGCACCAATGCCCTGAGGTTGGGCCCCGCCCACGGGCCCTCCCCGCCGCCCCCACCCCAGGGCCAGGGCCGCCCCGCCAGGGGCACTAATCGTCCTCGGGCTTGATGAGGTGGCCACTGAAGGTGATGTAGACGTCCACGTCGTCGCTGTAGATGGCATTCTCCCGCTGGCGCTTGAAGAGGCGCACCCAGACGCGGTCCCCGGGCGCCAGGGCCAGCATGACGCTCTGGCTCTGCATGATGCTGCGGTCGCTGGGCTGCGCGTAGAGGATGACAGCCGCCTCCTCGTTGTGCACCACGTGCACGTACGTCTCCTTGAAGTTCCAGCTGTGGACGTTGAGGCTGAAGAAGTAGAGGCCGCGCAGCGGGGCGACGAAGTGGCCGGCAGCCAGGTCGAAGTGGCCGTCGGGGTTGACGAAGACGGTGTCGAAGAGCAGCGGCTGGAAGCCCTCGCTGCTGTGTAGGGCCGTCTTGCGGCCCACCGAGAAGGCCGAGAAGTGCATCTGGCATGGGCCTCCTGGGCTGCCCGCCTGCCCCTTGGCACCTTTGGTGCCCTGCGGGCCACGCTCCCCCCGGGGACCCTCCCGGCCCAGCTTCCCGGGTGTGCCCAGCGGGCCTCGGTCCCCTTTGTCACCTGTGGGGACAAGAAGGGGAAAGTCAGGGGACCTCTGATCCAGAGAAGGAGCCAAGAAAAATACCTCCGCCTGCCTGAAGGGAGAGGCCCTGCTTGGGAGCCAGGCAGCCCTGGTGTTAGGTCCCACTGGGGCCTTTCGTGGCAAGGTCTTGCTTATTTTGTCTCTGTCTTGAAGAGGATCATGTCCACCTCTAGGTGGTATCCACCTGGTGTTCTCCCATGTCCAGGGCTAGTGCTGGACCCTCAACAAAATGTCCCATGGGGGAGGACTCTACAGAAAGCCAATATGAGGTGGGAGGGGCCACCCAGCAACGCTCAGCCCGTCTAACTGCCCGGGGCTCCAGCAGCAGAAGGAGCAGGTGGCCCCCTATGTCTTGAGGTACCTGATCCCCAACATTTCCCTGCCGCCGGTCACACTGCCTGAACTCCCACCATTAGCCATTCCCTTTAAGAGACCTGCACAGCCCTGTGTCTTCCCAAGGTCTCCTGTGACCCCAGCAATATTGCTGGAAGGAGCAGAAAGGAAGGCATAGACCCTGGAGGAAAAGCCTGGAAAGAAGCGAGAAGGGGGTCCACAGCTCTGCAGAGGTTTAGCCCCATAACCTCAGTGGAGAAGGACCTCCTCGCGTGCACAGCACTTTACAGTTTACAGGGCACCTCTCTGCCCCAGCCCCGAGGGAGGGAAGTGAAGGGTTGCCCTCGGAAGGGGTTACCTTTTCCTATTTACAAAGGAGGATGCAAGCCAGGGATGGAGAGAAGAGCCTGACCCACACAGCGAGAGAGCGAGTAGCTGGAGCTGAGACCCCGGACTCCTGAAGCCAGCCAGGGGCCTCCTGCCACAGTCAAGTGCCCACCTGCCCCGGCAGGCAGTGAAGGCTGGCCCAGGTGTCCTCCTAAGCCCAGGTTTTTAGGAAGACAGTGTGGAGGAAATACCCCCCAGCAGCTAGGCAGCTCCTCAGCTTCAGGCAGGGGCTCTGTGGGCCCTGGGAAAGATAGGGTGCTCGAGGAAAGGAGGTGTCCTCCCCCATGAAACCCGAAGGCCAGAGGTCTCAGAAGCCAGCTGACCCCTGGTTGGAGGGTGGAGTGGCCCTATGGAGACCTCAGGTGTGGATTCTGGATTTGCACCTGACAGATGTGTGCTCCTGGGAGAGGAGCTCCTAAGAGCCCCCCTTCAGGGGGTCCTCTTAGAGGCTCAGTTTTCCCGTCTGCCAAATGGGAGGAATGACCATCTACTGACTTCTCGGGGTTGTTGGTAGCACAGCCCCAGCTGAAGGATGTCCAGGGCCTGGCCCCATCCCAGCTGCTCATAACCCCTAGCAGCATAAACATCTTCCTGATTTTCGAGGACAGGAAGGCTCCTCTCACCTGGACAGCCCTAGTGGCTGCCCACAGGTCTCCCTGATTCCATCCTTGTCCCCTGCCAGCCATTCTCCACGGAACATTAGAGAGATCCTTTTGCAACCTCAGTGGGACCAGGTCTCCCTGCTCGAACCGTCCCTGCTCTCCATTCCCACGCAGGGAAACCCAAGTCTGACCCAGCCCCTGTTTCATCTCCGACTTCTGCTCCTCCTCTTGCCCCCTGCACCTTAGACACACCAGGCCCACTCCTACCCCAGGACCTTTCCACCTGCTGCTCATGCTCCTTGGACTACTCTTCCCCACATGGCTTCTCCCTCACCTTCTCAATGAATTGACACTGATCACCCATTTAATTTGCACCCTATCCCCCACACCTACACTCCTGATGCCCCTTACCCTGCTCAACCCTGGCACCGCCATCCCCTTTCTCACCACGGAACATTCTGTCTCACTGACTTGGGCAATATAATTTTTGCTCACTCTCTGCCTCTCCATGAGAATGGCAGTCGGTACTTCTGTCTGGTTTGCTCCCGCTCGGTCCTCAGAACAGTCCCCTGGCACATAGTAGCTGCTTAATAAATGTATGAAGGACAGAAAGGGTCTGGGACAATTTTCTGTCTGGGTTTTTACTGCTCCCTCCCCCTCACCGACCACAGCCCAAGGAAAGGGTTCCCGCCCTCCCCATCCCCAGCCAGGCGGGTCTAGCCTGAGCCAGGGGTAGGGGTGGTTGGGTGGGGGTACTCACCCTTCAGGATGGTGATGTTAATGTAGGGCCTGACCTCAGGCAGCAGGTATGGGAGGGCCGTTGGAGAGGCCGAGGACACCGCTTCATCGGCAGGGGTCAGGGGGTCCTCAGAGTCACAGCACCGTTGACAGTACCCAGGGGGACCTGAGGCCACGGTGTCCCCAGAGGAGGGCTCCTCGGTGGGGACCCCAAACACTAAGAGAGGGAACAGGAGCGCGCAGAAGAGGTCCAGGGCAGCCATTCCCATGGCGATCTGCCGCAAGGAAGGAGGGGCAGAGATTCTATTTAAGGGAACAGCCACACCGCGCACATGCGCAGCACAGATGCTGCCTATCATCGGTCACTTGCCATAACTCAGGAGTGGAGCGTTAGTGTCCCCCTTTAACAGATGAGAAGACTGAGACCGACACAGAGAAGCAATTTCTTCAAGGTCATGAAGAGACTGGTGGCCAAGCAGGACCCATAAGCCGAGTCCCCTGAAACCCAGTCCACGGGGCTTTCTGGCACATGTGGGCCTGGGAAGGAAACCCCTCCAAAGAGAATCACAGCCAGGTACAGACAAGGGTCCCGGGATGCTTTTGCTGGGGTGGGCGAGGAAGATGGTCCAGCCACCCGCGTGTCCTCACCAATAAGATTGTGAAATGCTCTCCAGCCCCACCCGGCCCCACCCACCTCCCTTTGGTTTGTTTTCTTGCCACGGACCCCCGCCATCTCCAGCAAGCCCAGGTCGCGGGCGCATGAGGGAGGTTAGTGCGCCCCTGGGACTAACGCAAATGATTCTGCAGGTTTGTTGTTCGGGAGAGGGGACGAGTGGCTGAGGCCACGGCCTGGCACGTGAGCACCATGGGCCTGACCAAGATCTAGGAAGCCATTCTAGCAGCCAGGACGCACGCCCAGAGAAAATGCACAGGGTTATGTCCAGTGACGCTGTTACTGCATCTTGGAGAATTCGGGAGTAGGGGTGCAGAATTGCAGAGCGCAGGCCACGGCTGCCTGCCTATGTGTCTGTGCGCGAGGCGGAAGCGGGTACCTCTCTGCGCTGACAAGTTAGAAGCAAAAGAAGAAAAGAAGTCATTTTGGGAAAAATGCAACACTGAGGGTGTTGTCAACCTACCTCCCTTCAGCACCTTCCTGCAGTCAACAACCCACACAGCTCAACCCTACACAGAAGCCCCAGGGCAATGGAGTTAATTCATTGGAAGAGGGTTGTGTCAGTCATCATAAACCTACCAATCAGCTGACAAGGGTGTAAATTGGAATTCAGGAGCGGGACTAGGAGGTCTGGAAAATTCAAAAAGGATCAGAGAAGTCGGAGCTTTTATGAAGATAGGTCTTTGGCCCTGCTTAAAAGAGGTTCCCGAGTTCCCGGAGGGGGGCAGGAAGTGGCCAGGACAGCAGACACTGGGGACAGGCTGGGGCTGGGTGGGCAGGAAGCCGGGCAGAGAGCCTTTGAGGTGGTGCACGGTTTGGGGGCTGGCATGTTATCGCAGAATCAGAAACTCAACTCTTGAAACCAGACTGGTTTTTACACTTCTGGCATTTCTTTGTTTATTTCCTTTTTGTTCCTTTAACATTTAGTACAATTCAAAAATATTTTTTCTGTGGTTAATACACGTCGAGAAGTTAAAATTATTATTATTATTTTTAAAATGCTATTCTATCTCCACCGAGCACTGAGGTAAGGGATGGGTTTTAAAGGGCAGGAGTCACTCTACACACACACACTCTCTGTACTGCACCGGGGGCTGAGTAGTAGCAGAAGGGGCTGGTACACAGGCGGTCCCCAGAGATACCACCCCTCTCTTAGAAATGACCATTCCCAAGCTCCACCCTGGTCTACTTTCCTGGTTCTGCTCAATAAGGCAAATCAACTTCTCAGAGATCAGCATCCTCTCTGTTCAAAATTATAGCCCTCACCCTGTGTTTGTAAATGTTGAATCTCCATGATTTTTGAGAACAAAAATCCCCTTTTTCCTGGCCATAGATGTGACTTTATGGGAAAGGGTGGGGCCTTAGGGTTGGACCTAATGTCCCACGATAGTTTACAAGCTGTGTGACCTCAGGCTAGTAGCTGAACCTCTCTGGGCTTCCGTGCTGCTCCTTGACGTTTACAAGGAGCTGAAACCACTGCCTACCTCCCAGTTTATTTGGGAGGATCTGAATGCAGGGTAAGTGCCCGACTTATAATACAGGGTGCCTGGGTGGCTCAGTGGGTTAAAGCCTCTGCTGTCAGCTCAGGTCATGATCTCAGGGCCCTGGGATCAAGGCCTGCATCAGGCTCTCTGCTTAGCAGGGAGCCTGCTTCCTCCTCTCTCTGCCTGCCCCTCTGCCTACTTGTGATCTCTCTCTCTCTGTCAAATAAATAAAATCTTTTTAAAAAAGACTTAATACAAAGGACAGCCGAGGGAATAGTCAATAACACTGTAATAACTTTGTACAGTGACTACACTAATTGGTGGTAAGCGCTGAGAAATGTATAGGATTGCTGAATGACTATGTTGTGCGCCTGAAGTGAAGATAACATTGTATGTCAATTACACTTCAGTAATAAATAAGATTTGAAAAGCGTTCCTTCCTGTAAGACAAGACCTCTACCCGGTGCTCGCTTGGGATGGGAAGAGCAGAATTTTGCCCAGAGGGCTGGTATGGTTGGGGATGTTTCTGCTGTCAGAGGTCAGAGGTCAGATGGGAGTTAAAAGCTCTGAGACACAGAATTGTGTGTGTGGGGGGGAGACAGGAAGCAGGAAGCAAAGCAGCCTTGAACTAGAGTAATAATAACCACAGCCATAATTATGGACTGGCCCTGGAGGAGGGAGCAAGGCAGGGACCCAGAGTGGGGGACTGTGCCATCTGGGGTTGGGAGGGGGTCCCCTGCTGCCTCCACTCAGGAGCTGGGAGCTCTCTGGGATGGGAGGAGGCTGGGTCAGCTGAGCTGAGCTGGTGAGTGCCCTTGCAGCGGCAGGCAGGCAAGGGCTGGAGGAGCAGGGCAGCCCTTCTTTAGGGGCTTGGGTCTCAATCAGTAGGAGGGAAGCGGGGAAGGAGAGCTAGAGGGCCTGGGAGGGTCAGAGGGAGAGAGCAGAACCCAAGATGTGTCTAGGAAGAGAGCAGGGAGAAAGGGGATTCTGGGCTCTGACCTCAGCCCCCTGGCCCTGCTGAAGGAAGTTATAGCAACTTTGTTCACTCACCCTGTGTCCAGCGGCCTCCAAGGCAGCTCACGGACCCCCGGCCTCTGGGCAGTCTCTGACTCGTTGGCCCATGTCTGCTTGGCCCAGACCCCCAGACCGAGCAGAAGAGGGAGGGAGAAAAGGAGGGAGAGAGGCGGAGGGAGGGCGGAGGGAGCAGGCTGAGCTGGCTTCCCACTTCCCCTCCTCCCTGCTCCCTCCCCTCCAGCCTCTGGGATCTGCGGGAGATAAAAGGAGCCAAGGGAACTGGGGTTTTCCTTTGCTTAACTCTTTGGCGGTCCAGTGGGATGTGATTTGATTCAGAGGCCAAACAGAGTCAGAGTGGGAAGGGGTGCAAAGCCCCTTGAGGTTCAGGCTGGAAAATTGAGGGAAGGGAAGGGAAGGGGCAGGAGCCCCCAGTTACTCAGGAAGGGGGAGGCAGCCCTGGAATCTGGGGTGAGGGGTGGGCTTGACCTATTTGCTCTTTGTCACAAGGGCAGGAGGCAGAGTGGAGAGGGCACGGACACCCACTAGCTCGGGACTTGGGCCAATCCCATGACCTCTCTGTCCCTAGGTATCTACAGAGCTCTAGTCCCCAGGGTCCTTGTGCCAGGCACAGGGGAGGCTCAGCACATGTCCAGTGAGTTGAGGAGCCCACATGATCCCCTCAGGTCTTAGGTACCAGGCAGCAGCCAGGTCAACACCCCTCTCCCCAATGGACACGGAAGTCCCCTTCCTTTGCCTGGACATCTCCCCAGCTTCCTTCCAGCTGGGCGGTGGAGGTTTTCCAAAGGCTGCATGCCTGGGACTCTGGGGTCAGAGACCCCTGTGCACAGACTGTCTCCAATATCGCTCCCACTCCTGTACCCCCTCATTCTGCTTTGGTTGAGCACTGCCTGCGCTGGACCTCAGATCTGCAAGGGCTTTTGGTACCTGAAGGCTACCCATCCATTATTTCAACTGGTTTCCATCCACTATTTCAACTAAACTGACCCCAGGCTCATACTTTCCCAGGGTCACATGGCTGGGAGGAGTGAAGAGGAGCCACAACCCCACAGGAAGGAAAGGGTCCCCACCCCAATAGAGTCCTGTGAACACGCCTGGGCAGGGGGGACAAGGTAGAGAGGAGAAGGCTGTAGTTCCCAGTCTGTCCCCTGGGAAGAGGGAGGTCGTGACATTACTGCCCTTGGCACAGAAATGTCCAGATCTAAGGGGGATGGATTTCAGCCTGGGGCTTGGGGCATGGAGCCCTAGTCCCCACTGGATGGGACAAGTGTGGAGGATAGAACAACCCTTGGCCTGTGTAACTTCGACCACATCAAATGACCAGGCCTCGGTTTTTCTAGCAGTTTGGGGGATAATCAAACAGCAGAACATCAGGTCTGGAAGGACCCTGAGAGATGGCCTGACCCAATTACTTCATGTGACCACCAGAGACTGTGACCCAGGACAAACCATAGTCTTTGGCTCAAGGTCACAGCTGACAGGATCCCAAGCTGGAATGAGGGTCAGACTCTCCCAGCTTTCAGCTTTGTGCTGCTTTTGCCTCTCAAGCCCACTTGGAGTCCGCCCTCTCCACCCTGGCTTATTTAGGGGTCCCAGGGGGTACCCCAAAAAGCAGATTGAAGTAGTAAGACATTGAGAAAACACCAGGGCCACACTGGCCATGCCCCAGGCAGCATTCCGGGGGAATGAGCCAGGGCTGCAGAGGGTGGGAGCCAAGGGGAGCCACCCTCCCCCTGCTGCTGCCACCAGGGAAAGGGCTGAGTCAGCAGCATCAGAGGAGAGAGAGCTCCTGGCTGCCTCTGAGCTCTTTGGCTAAGAAAGCTTAGCATCAGAGAGAAGGGAGAAAGGAAGGGAAGACGGATGGTGGATGCAGAGCTCAGCTTGGGGACATAGGAAGCTTATTCCACGATGTGCCAGCCCTGTGCTCCAGGCCACAAGCAAGAGCCCCTCTGCCAAAGGCCACTCAACCCATTTAACAGGTGAGGAGGCTGAGGCCAGGAAAGGGACTCGATTTGCCAAGTTCTAAGGCCGGCTCCTCTGGCCCCCAGCCAGGTTAATGCCCCAGAAAAGGGCCCTTTATTCTCTTTACCCAGAACAGCTGGCTGGAGGCAGGGCAGACAAGAGAGCGAGATTCAGATATATTATACTTTAATATTCTTCCTCTCACTCTCCTGCCTTCCTTTGTGCAGCACCCCTTGGTCTGCCAGCCATTCGGAGGATCTCCCCAGCTGGCCAGGTAGCTTGGAGACAGAGCCCAGCCCTGGGGCAGACAAAACTGCGTTATGTCTCAGCCCCAGCTCCTTCTAGCCCTGTGACCTTGGGCGCACTCCCTACTTCTCAGCCCTGGTGTTCCTGGGTCAGAGGAATATGAGGAGGCCGAGAGCGCCTGAGCAGTCTGGTGGGATACCCAATAGGGGCACCCTCTACTGCCACCCATCAGTGCTTCCCTGTGGTCACACTCTGAATAGGGAAAGGGTATGAGCCCATTTTCCTCCTGCATACCTGGGTCAGAAGCCCTGGGACCAGGGAGACAGCACATCCAGAGATCCAGAGAAGACGCTGGTCGGGGATACCCCTCATGGCTCAGCAATAATCCCCATCAACAAGGGTACAACCCCAATGCAGAAAACCAAACTGTCCCTCACCAAGCCAGAAACCCAGGGCAGAGCCGTGTGTGCCCGTGTGCCCCCCCACCCCCCTGCCTGTTGGTCCTGTTCACAAAAGACAGCTTTTACTCTCTACCAGGCTCTGTTCCGAGGTTTTAACATGTATTAAGTCATCTAATCCCTCAACAATTCTCTGAGGTAGGCATAGGTATTATCCCCATTTTACAGATGAGGAAAATGAGGCACAGACTCAGAACCAAGCTCCTAGCCACACTTAGATTACAACCCTGGGTACCAGAGAAGGTACAAAAACAGTGAATGAGTGCTTACAGAGTGCCAGGACCCCTCATGTATTTTAAAAAAATAAAATGTGTTCCTGTCAAAAGGTGAGATAGAAAACATGATTCCTGGAGACAACATAGCAAGTCCTGAAGGGCAAGTCACAGATGTAATTGCTCAGGGTCAATAGCCAATCAAGAAACTGTACAAAGGCAACCGCGAGCGCCACCTGCTGGGGAGAGCCACGGGGGCCGGGCGGCTTGGGTGACCCAGCCCAGCGGAGCCCCACTTCACCCCACTGGCCGCTTGTGATGCTCCCCACCAGTGTCATCCCCTTCTTCAGGTGCTAAGGGAGTAGGAGAAGGGTAAGAGAAGGATGAAGGGCCCACTGCGACCGGTTAGGAGCTGGCTGGGGTGCCCATGCCCTTTTTCCAAACCCCACTCCCTACAAAGTGGCCAGAGGGTCCAAAGGGACCATCCCTCTCCCAAGCAGTTCGTCCCACTCCCTTCTGCGCGGAGAACCCCAGACTTGGTTCTGTGGAGCCCTTCCGCCTTCCACTGACTAGCCGGGTTGTCCCAGGTGACCATCCACCTGCGGACTCAGTTTCTCCACCCTGGGCTTTCAACAACCCATGTCTGATCCCAAATTGGGCGAGTTTAATTCCATTTTACAGAAGGGGAGACTGAATCCCCAAGAGGGTCAGGGAAGGAAAGAGTCAGCAGGTCTCCGGGCGTCTGCCCGCCGCCCCCACTCCCAACCCGCCCCAGAAGAACCCTGTTAACTGTTAGGGGGGAAACTGAGGCTAAAGGAACAGATGCAGTAACTGGCTTCCTCCCCACTTCCGACCAGTGGCAGAACCAGAATGATGAGGCCAAGGCACGTGGAAAGCCAGCACCCAACCTCCAGGCTTCGCTTGGCAGAAGTAGGGGAGCGACTCCCCGACCCCAGGGCCACCCACTTCGGCCTGGAGCCCTGGGAAAAGGCTGTCGGCTGTCGCGGGCCGCGGGCACGCCCCTTTGGCTGCCAGCCAGGCCGATGCCCCGGAAAAGCACAGCCCAGGCAGGGCTCAGGAAAACCGGACCCGGCCGCGCGTACACCCGCCAGCCGCAGAACCCTGGCTCCGCTCGGGCCTCGGGGCCTCCACCGGGTAGGCCCAACCTGAAGCCACCGCAGCAAGCAGCCCAGGCGGCGCCAGGGAGGGGCCTCTGCGAGTCCAGCCCCGAGCGGAATCGGGCCCCAGCAAGCTAGGCCGGACTTGGCCGAGCACAGCCGAATCCTGCCAAGCGCTGCCGAGGACAACCGAACAGAGCCGAGTCTGGCGAGCCTGGCCGCGGCGGCCGAACACGGCGAGTCTGACCGAGTGGAGCCGAGGTTGGCTGAGGAGAGCCGAGTGCCGAGTGGAGCGGGGACCAAGCAGAGGTCCCCTAGCGTCCCCTGCCGGACACAGAGCATAGCGCAGGTCTGTGGCCTCCAGGTCCTGGGACAGTCCTGTGAGGTGAGGGTAGGAATGAAGCCCATTTTATGGATGAGGAAACTGAGGCTCCAAGCAGTTCCGAGGCTAGCCCGGAGGCTCGCAGAGCTAAAAAGTGGTGGCACGGGGGTTGCAGCCTGATTGTGAGGCTGACAGCTCAGCGGACAGCCACCCATGTAAACAGGCATTGTGAGTTTGCTTTCTTCTCCCGGCAATTGCTGCTGCTTTATGGCCAGAGAGCAGGAGAGACCCGTGCCATCTGATAAGTGGGGGGAAGCGGGAGCTCAGACACAACCCCTCCTTACAGATGGAGAAACTAAGCAGGCTCTGGGCCGTGTTGATCAAATGCAGGACCGGCCATTCGGTGTGCAAATATTGACATATTTCCTGGTAATTAAAGCAGATAGCAGAGCTTGGAGGCCGTTACCACCCATGGCCTCCTTTTCGCCACCTGTAAGAAGTCAGCCACAGGGGACAGGGCTCCTGGCTGCCTCCAGGCTGTGTTCCGGGGATGTGCGAACCAGCACCTGAGGTTTCTGGGACCCTGGAGATGCCAAGTGTGGTCCAGGCATTTTCTTTGAAAAGGAGCTCTCTGCACACACATGTGCATAAGTGTTTGCCCTTCGTTCACACCTGTGGGCTGCAGGGCTTATTGGAGGGTGGCTAAGCCTCTAGGAAGCCATGGACTCCCATTGGGTCCGGGCTACCCTCATGCTGGTCTGGTCGGCCCTGAGGACGTCATCTGCCACCACCCAGTGGCCCCCAAGGAACTAGCACGGGTGGCCTCAAGGCGTCCTCCACTCGCCGCATTTCTCCTGCCACCTTGCCTCTCAGTTTCATAGTTTAAAAAAAAACAAACCAAAACTATAGACGCTGGACTGGGGGTTGGGAAAACAAGGTTCTTGATCCTGCTTCTGGTGCCTTGACCTTGACCTTCCCTGGCCTCACCATTCTGTGCTGTAAACGGGTATCAGAGCTGTCCTCAGTACCTAGACCTCCTTCCCTGCGTGCCTCCTTGCGTGCCTCCTTCCCTGCACTTACTCTCCAGTTTCCTCTCTACACTCAGCTGGGCCATCATGCCTCCTGGGGAGACTTCCACCCCCCAACCGTGGAAGGATTCTTGCTTCTGTGAAAGCACTTCTCGAGTTCATTGAACATAGCACCTAACACATCAGGCACTGTGCTAAGCTATTTAGAAGTATTAACTTATTTAAACCTCCCAACAACAGAGATATCTGCTTTCATCCCCATCTCGGGGAGGGAGAAGCACAGGAAGGTTGATTAACTGGCTCAAGGTCAAAGAGCTAGAGAATGGATGTAACAGGATTTAAACCCAGGCAGTTCCAGTGGTCATGCGCTTAAGAATAAGCTAGGTTACCTATTCTCTTCTCTGTGACTGCCTCTGCTCCTAAAAGACAGGCTTGTAAATTCTCTGCCTTCAGCCTTTTGCAGTTGGCAGTTGCCCCCCAAAATGCTTGCTGATTGAAGGATTGAGCGAGCCAGTGCATTGGATCCCCAGATGTCTAAAAGAGGAGGGACCATAATCCCTGTCTTGCAGGTGGGAAACTGTGTTCACTCGCTGGGCCTGCCACAGCCAAGTACCATGAACTAGATGGTTTGCAACAGAAGTTTCTTTGCTCCTGGTTCTGGAAGCTGGAAATCTGCAATCAAAGAGTCAGCATAGTTGCTTCTTTCTGGAAGGCTCTGAGGACCTTCCCCTCCACCTTCCAGCGCTTGGCTGACAAGCTTTGGTGCCCCGGGGCTTATAGAAGCATCACGCGGCATCTCCCCAGTGCTCCCATCTGTCCAAATCTCCCCTTTGCTTAAGAACACCAGTCGCATCAGATTGGTGGCCCACACTACCCCAGGATGACATCACCTTAGCTACCGTCATCTGAAAGGACCGTACTTCCAAATAAGCTTACATCCAAAGGCACCCAAGGTTAGGACTTGAACATGAATTTGGCAGGGAGACACAACTCAACCTGCAGCAGGAATTAACCCCCAGGAGGTTCTGTCTGACACAGCTTCTGCCCCTCAGCCGGGCCCTACCTCTGCTTTTCCCCTTCTTCTTGACAGCATTCC
>PITA01022042.1:0-23323 GCA_004023965.1 Spilogale gracilis | reverse complement strand
CTGAATAATCACAGAACAGGCATCGAGAGGTATGTAACTCCTTCTTCTTGCTTTTGGTCGATTTGTACTGAAACCAGGCTCCTTTGCCTTTGAGGAGCTCTTCTGGCTTCCCCGCTGCCTTCTTCCACTGTTCTCTCCTACTTCCTAACACTGTACATGATCACCCAGGAGCTCACGTCAAGAGCCTGTGGCTAGAACGAGGGAGCAGAGTCACAGGGACACGACTCACAAACAAGCCGCCTGCGTACACTGCCGCCGTTGTGTTGGTGTGCAACCTGCGCTTAGTGGGCAGCGAGACAAAACAAAACAACAGAAAGTAAAAAGCAATTCTTCCCGTTGCCAGACTCAACAGCTCCAGGGACAGAAGGTCCCTTTGATCCTACCAAGCAATTTTAAAGTGCAAGAGCACTGGAAACAAGGTTTATTACGTCTGCGTCGGGCACAGCCCTCTCCGTTGTCCTCTGCTAGGACTCCAGGCCTTCCCCTCCCAAGCCACAGCATTTCCTGAAAATCAACACTCCCTCAACTTGTGCAATGGAGAGGGTAGGAAGGATGTGTGTTCCGGGTGGAGTCAAGGCCCAATGCCCAGGCTATCGGGCCAGGACCCCTAACTGCACATTACAGTCATGTGGGGGAGCTTTACAAAAACACCCATGCCCAGCCTGATCGCACAGCAATTAAACCAGAAGGTCAGGGTGGGACCTGGCCTCGGTAGTTTGAAGAATTCCCCAGGTAGCTGTCATTTCAGCCATGTCTGACAACCTCTGTCTTTGCAGAGCCTGCAGGCCAAGACCTATCATCACAGAAACCAAGAAGATGGCAAATATCTTAGTGCCCCAGGTGGGCTCATAGAGAATGGAAGTGCCAGGCCCTCCTCAGCGCCTGCCACACCCAAATGATACCACTTTTAGCCGAACGAATGAGAAGGTCTGTGGCCCCTGCTCAGGACGCAGGATGCTACACTTCCCCTCCATGAGGTACTGCAGACTGGATGCCTGGTTCCAGGGCAGTTCGTCTACAGGCTGGCCAGAGATGTGTCCTGTGACCCAGCATGCCGTCCTCAGCATGAGGCTCTGGATCAGAGAATGCAAAAAGCAGCAGTCAATCAAAGAATCAAGTGCACCCTAGGAGAAAGTATGTGCCTGTGATCCGTCCCTGGAGCTGCCTTGGATCCCCAAGTCCTTCAAACCAGTTTCAGTCCACGTGTCACTTTTCTGCAAAGCCTACTCTACCTTAGATGCCCTGAGTGACACTTTTCCTTTCTACCTGAAGACCCTGAGTCACAGGAGCTTGATGGAAACTGAGCAGGGCCGAGGAAGAACACCCAGAAAGGCAGGGACAAGCAGCAGCACAGAGAAGCAGGAGCAGAATAGGGCAACTCCCCAAAGGTGCAGAAGCCAGGAAATTAGAACACAGAATGGGCACGGACAGTAGTCCAGGATAACAGGAAGGAAAATGTGTAAGAATCATCCGGCAGGAAGCAAAGCTTTAGCAATGTGAGCCTGGGCAGTGAGAAAATGCAGGTGCTCTGGAATTGACAGAAGAGGCCAACAGGAATGGGAGAGACAAGAGCACGGATCCATGCTGCTTTGTCTCCAGGCTCTACCTACGCATCAGCTGCTTCCAGCGAGTTTCAGCCGGACTCCGGCAGGAGAGTAGAGGGCAAAAAGAAAAAAGGCAGGGTGTTCTCCCTGTGCCTCATGCAGAACTTCCCCCACCATCTCCAAATCCCCAGACAGGCTTGCCATGAATGGCTGCAATTTCTCTGGGGGGGATCCTAGCCAAGGCTTGGAGAACATCACTAGCTCCCTTTTCCTCTCCAGCCAGTGGTATGCCAAGCTGGCTTGTACTGGCTCACAAGGGCAGATGGTCAAATACTCAGGAATTTTGCAAGCTAGTTGTTAAAACATTGCTAGTTTGAAATTGGCCAATGCTACAAATCAAGGCTTTTTCTCCAGGGGAGCCAGTTATCATCACAACACTGCCTCTAGGCTTCCCGCTGGGCTTAGTTCCTGGCTGCCTCACTGCCTCCTGAAGGTTCTCTGCCTCTTTCCATCACCGTGGAACCAATTCACTGCACAACATAGTTTGTTTTCCTGGTGGGCCCCTGACTAATGTGTAGACAGTGATCTCCTAAAGAGCTTTACTGGCTCCCCTGAGAGCAGTAAACATTAAATTCACAACATGTGAGGTTTTAATTTTTGTTTGCTCATTTGTCTAGTAATACCGTGAATCACTTATCCTCATGATTAATTTTTAAAGCAAATTAATTTTGTGATCAATTAAAAACCCGTGCCACCCTAACAGGATATTGGTTTGACTATCAAAAGAACCAGATGTACGAGACAACCAGGGGGTGCCTGGATGGCTCTGTTGGTTAAGCATCTTGCCTTTGGCTCAGGTCATGATCCCAGGGTTCCCACTGAGTATGATATTTGCTGTGGGTTTTTCATAGATGAATTTATGAAGTTGAGGAATGTTCCCTCTGTCCCTATACTTTGAAGAATTTTAATCAGGAAAGGATGTTGTATTTTGCCAAATGCTTTTTCTGCATCAATTGAGAGTACCATGTGGTTCTCCTCTCTTCTCTTATTGATCTGTTCTGTCACATTGATTGATTTGTGAATGTTGAACCACTCTTGCAGCCCAGGAAAAAATCCCACCTGGTCGTGGTGGATAATCCTATTAGCTAGGATCTTGTTGAGAATATTGGCATTTGTATTCATCAGGGATATTGGTCTCAAATTCTCCTTTTTTGATGGGATCTTTGTCTGGTTTGGGGATCAAGGTAATGCTGGCTTCATAGAAAGAGTCTGGAAGTTTTCCTTCTATTTCTGTTTTTCTTGAAACAGCTTCAGGAGAATAGATACTATTTCTTCTTTGAATGTTTGGTAGAATTCCCCCATGGAATCCATCAGGTCCCAGACTTTTTTGGGGGAGGTTTTTGATCACTGCTTCAATCTCATTACTAGGTATTGGTCTATTCAGGTTGTCAATTTCTTCCTGTTGTGGTCTTGGAAGTTTATAGGTTTTCAGGAACAAAATGCATTGTTTTAAAGTTAAAACCAAAGCAGCCTTGACAGAAAAACACCACAACCTTTCTTTGGGAAGTGGGGAGTTTGGTCACTGCTGGCCCCAATCTCCTCTTTCATCATTAGAAAATCTAACACACAATGTGATAAGGAAGCCAGCTTCTGTGGTATGCCAAGCTGATATTTTAAGAATGACATTTAAATAGGGGCACTGGCAATGCCAATAAGGAAATATTCCTGGGAAGGAGACTGAGGTGAGCCTACAGCTCTCAAATATCACGGCCCATGCAGAACTAAGTGCAGAAAAACAGACCTGAATTGATTCAGCGAGACTCTTAGCCAGCTGGTGCTGCTCTAAGACTCAAGTATGCTAATAGAGAGAAACGTGTTTTCTGGCTAACCTTAACCTTTGTCTTTGGTTTCCCCAAATCTTTCCTTCCCTTACTTTGTATTCCTTCATGGGTATAAGTTAAGATCCATCTAATTAGAAATTGAACTCCTGGGGCACCTGGGTAGCTCAGTTGGTTAAGGGACTGCCTTCGGCTCAGGTCATGATCCTGGAGTCCCAGGATCGACCCCTACATCGGGCTCCCTGCTTGGCAGGAAGCCTGCTTCTCCTTCTCTCACTCCCCCTGCCTGTTCCTTCTCTAGCTGTGTTTCTCTCTGTCAAATAAATAAATAAAATCTTAAAAAAAAAAAGAAAGAAAGAAATTGAACTTCTATTAGGTGTGTAAGGCTCTCCATCCCTAAGACAGTCCTTGGCCACATGGAACTCAAGACTGATCTATAGAAGGCAATATACCCACAAATACATTAACATCAAAAAATGTATAAAACATTACAACGAAAAGGGTGGAAAAATATCCAGGTATTAAAAAAAAAAACAAATCATTTCCAAAGATATACTTATGAAATTAAAAAACATAGTCAAACATTTTGTATTCTTTATAATCCAAAGAAACAGCCACTGTTTTTTAGTTAATCTATGAAAATTATAAGAAATAACATAATAGTAAAAGGGTTAGTGTCCCTTTAAATATCATGCCCCAGAGACAGCTGCTGGTAACAGTTTGGAGCATAACCTTAAAGGAATGCACACAGGCTTTCTAAAGCATAAAAGGTTGCCTGCGATGTTTCCAATATGAGGCTGATTCCACTAGTGGTACCTTAGCAACCGTTATGCCCTTTTCCTTAATACTAACTTCTGGTCGGACACACGGCACGCTAGCATTGTATGTTCTCTCATGTCCCGGTCAATGGAAAGAAGAGTGGTGACGTGGAGACGTCTCAGCGCTGGTACAAGCTAGGTGGGCAGAGTGTGGCTATTGCCTTCCACTCCTTGTGCTCTGTGGTTGTAGCAGGGTGGTGTGGTAATCACTGCAGATGGAGTTCACAAATCCAATTCCTGCAGTAGTATCTCAGCCAGGTTCCCTCTCCTCCCGAAGCTCCCTCAGCAGAAAGGAGATAACAAATACCTCTTCCCCCAGGCTCTTGTGGGAATTAAAGGAGTAAACACACAGGAAGAGTTTGTCACAGAGCAAGGGCTAAACACACATGAGCTATTATTACTGTGGTTACCGTTAGCTTTTGAAAATGACCAACGTGGGGGTGCCTGGGTGGCTCAGTTGGTTAAGCGACTGCCTTTGGCTCAGGTCATGGCCCCGGAAACCGGGGATTGGGGCCCACATCGGGCTCCCTGCTCGGCGGGAAGCCTGCTTCTCCCTCTCTCACTCCCCCTGCTTGTGTTCCCTCTCTGGCTATGTTTCTCTCTGTCAAATAAATAAAAAAATCTTTAAAAAAAAATTGACAAACGTGCCCACTCTATCGATTATGATGAGGCTAAAAACAGAGAGCAAAGACTTAGAAAGTGACAGTTCTAATGTCATACAGCCTCAAAAGAATACTGCCCCCCAAACCTTGGGGTATGAAACTATAATATGATAGTACTTCTCCATGTATTGCCCTGGAAAGCCAATGCATGGAATTCACTAGATGGGATGGGATGTCTGGGAGAAAGATCTCCCCTAGGATTAAAGGAATGGACTAAATTGGATGTTACTGGAAGCTGCAGACACCTGAGAGACCCATGGGAATCCTACACCTTGGTAAGTAAACACACAAGCCCACACGGCCTCCTGTAACTTCTAGATGGTTCTCATGGTCCCTTTCCAGAGGCCACATAGGGCTGCTGGAGGGCAAGCTACATTTATATGAACAGTTCATCTTATAGGACTTACCACCAACCAAGAATGTTCATAGACCCAAGCCATCTGGGACAGAGTCTAGGTTTTATTTTCTACTGGGCCAACCCAGTGTCTGGTGTCTCATAGATACCTATAACTAGGACCCCGATGTTTCCTGAAAGTCTTTTAGCCAGGCCTCACTGGCTGGGAGAGTAGAGGACAGGCAGAAAGCCTAGGGCAGGAGACTGTGTATCTGGCTTTTAACCTTTCCAGGTTGTTCCAGCACCCATGGCTACCAGCAATCCGCCATTTTGAAATATACATTGGCCCTGGGATGAGCCACAGCTGCTAAATTCTAGAAAATCCTTCTGGGCTGCAGCCTTGCCACTGAGCTCAGGTTTAGACATGCCATTTTACAACCTGATCACATCAGGCACTGGGATGCCTTATACTGTATAAGTTTTTGGCAATAGGAAAAATAATTATTTTTGCTTTATTGACATCTCTTCTGTGAGTGGAGTGGTTCATAGAATCTCTTGGTACTCTCTATTTCAGTTACGTTTATGAGACAGGGATTCGTGGGCTTGGGGAGTACCATGGGGGGTGATAAGTGGGAGTTGTGTTTTTCGAAGACTTGTGACAAAGTAAGATGCTTCTCAGATTTTATATATTAAATATGTATGCATATATACATACATATGTATTCATGTATACACACACACACACACACACACACACACACACACACTTTTCTACAAGGTGTGAGGGAAGTATGGGGAAAATTTCCACCTGCCAGGAAACTGTGATTCAAACTCTCAACCATTTTTTTCTCACCGAGGCTAGAACCACAGCCTGTGTAAGGTCTGAGAAGTCATTCCCAAGTCAACAGCCCCAGGAAAAACCCTTTCCACATGAAGTGGAACTGTCAGATTCGAATTTCAGTGGTAATTTCTACCTCTTGAACTGGCTCTCAAAGTATTTCTGTAGGACAGATTCCAGACTCACAGGACAGAACTGGATCAGTGTACAGAGACTGTGGTGTGTTACGGGGTTCAGAGGAGGGAGGAATCCCATCAGGCTGGGCCTGGGCCGAGGGTCACCAGGGAAATACGCTGAGAGTGAGAAGTGGGGAGAAAAGCTAGAACTGCAAAGGCCTCGGACTCTGGCCTGTGCCGGCTGTGAATTCCTACATCAGGTTTTCTCTGGAGGCCTATTACAGGCAGGAAACTTGCCTGTCCGTGTTGTCTCCACCGCTGAGCCAGGAAGTCCAATACCCTTCCCTCATCTGCCTTCCTAGGGCCTCGGGAGGAGGCATGTGCCCAGCATTCCTGCCCAGCCTACCATAGATGCCTTCCCCATCCTGGCAGTGTTAGGCTCCAAGGGAGACAAGAAGCAAGCTCCGACTGTCCAGCAAACTTTCACTGCCTGTTCGCAATGTGCCGGGAGCTGCGTCAGGCCCCAGAGATTCACCAAAAGGAGAAGCACAGATTTTTGCCCTCCCCCACCCATTTTTCTTTTTCTTTCTTTCTTTTCTTTTCTTTTTTTTTTTTTTTTTTGCCTATTTTCAAAAAAGAGCAATAACACACAGGTGTTATTTTGTGTTCTGCTTTTTCACAGAACAATGCCTCCCAGGCATTCTCCCACAATTGTATTCTTTATAAGCTTGAGGTGTCTATACAGCCTTCACAAGGTAGTCAGAAAATGTAAAATTTAAATAAAATACTGGGTAAGATATAATTATCTCCATAATTGTCCTTCATAAATGACTGCGCTTTTATTGGATATTTAGATTTGAAACTTGCCACTATTTTCTATTTTGTAAAACTACAATGAATATCTGTGGGTATATGTTCTTTTTTTCTCCCCTCAGGGGAAAAATACATTATAGTGGAAAGAATATATATTTTAGAGCCAGAGAGATTTGGGTTCAAATTCTAGCTCTGCCACTTAGGATCTATGTGACCTTGGGCAAGTTCCTTCACCTTGAGAAGCTGCAGTTTCCCTTCTGTACAAGGCCATCAACACTACTTATCCCAAGGGAAAGTGGTGAGGATTATTCAATGCTGATGGGTAAAATCATGTTGAGATAGATCTGGATTTAAATCTGGATCTCTTGCTTAACTTGGACAAGATACTCAACTTTTTTTTTTTTACTTTAAATTTATTTTATTTTTTCAGTGTTCCAAGATCCATTGCCCATGCCCCACACCCAGTGCTCCACGCAATAGGTGCCCTCAGTACCCACCACCAGGCTCTCCCATCCCCCCAACCCCCTCCCTCCAAGTCCCTCAGTTTGTTTCTGTGTCCAAAGTCTCTCATGTTTCCTTTCTCTCCCTGAATTACCCTACTTTCCATTTCCTTTCCTTCTCCTACTGTCCTCTATATTACCCCTTATGCACCACAAGTGAAACTATGTGATACTTGACTTTTTCTACTTGGTTTATTTCACTCAGCATAATCTCTTCCAATCCAGTCCATGTTGCTATAAAAGTTGGATATTCATCCTTTCTGATGGAGGCGTAGTATTCCATTGAAGATACTCAACTTTTGTTAAACTGTCTCCTTCTCTGAAATGGAAATTCAAGTATGTATGTAATGAGGTTATTGGGACAATTAATTAAATACATATGACATGTTTAGTACAGTGTTGAGTACACAGTAGGGGATCGATAAAAGTTAACTGTCATTATCAGAGTAAATACTATTATTACATAAAAATGCAGCACTTAAATGCTGGTACCTCAGACTCCTACTAATGAGAAATATACAAGAACCGGACACTGGGTCAAAGGTAAGGCATACATTTATAGGCAGCAACATTTTGTTCACCAAAAGGATCGCACACCACCAACTGTATGATGAATCTATCCATTTTATGCCCATCCTCGCAATAGTTTTTATTCTGTTATTTTTCAGTACTCCAATTTTCATTTATTACGGCAAGGGTAAACATTTTCCCATAACGTTTTGTTTACTGTTGGGATATCTTCTAGCACAAACACCTTATTTCTATCTTATGATGCCTGTTTATCCGTTGGAATCTTGGTGTTTTTCTTCAATATTTGAATAAACTCTTTTTGTATCAGGAACATAATATTTAATGCAAATACTTTCCGAGTAAGCTGGAGCCAGAGAGGGCTGGTACCAATGCGGGAAGACGAGGCTAGATCTGTGTGTTCAGGAGCATTTCTACGGATGGGGCTCTTAGGTCTTGCATGGTGAACTCAAAGACTCTCACATCAATCTCTGGGCATCTCCAGCCTCCACATGACATTGTAGTTCTAGATTTCTAACTATAGGATTGTCCTCAGTTGTCTTGTAGATGTAACTGAACTCCTTGGTTGTCCCCCAACCAGCAAACTTTCCAAACTTCTCCATTTGGTCCCTTAATGTCCTAGCCAAGCTACCTTGGCAACTGTTTCTCATTACAAGTATTCCTCCTTCCCATCTCCATGTTCCAAAGTTTGCATTAGGCCACTTCATTTTTATGAAAGACCTATACTATTCCCCATTTTTACCAGCCAAATGGAATCCAAAGAGCATTTTTTCTTTTATGAAAAAAGGTAAAAAGCCAAACTAGAGTTTAGCATATATTTTGCAGGGGGGCCGTCCACAGCCGGAGCAGGTTGAGCGGCATACTGCCAAGCTCCTTTTTGAAGGAGCTGCACTCGGCATCTCATCACAAAGCCACAATGTCTTTTTTTTCTTTTTAATGGTTTTTTTTTTTAACTTTTTAGAAAGATTTCATTTATTTATCAAGAGAGTGCAGTGAGGAGGGGTAGAGGGACAGAGAGAATCTCAAACAGACACCATGCTGAGTGTGGAGGGAGCCCTACACCCAGCTTGGCTGGATCTCACCACCTGAGATCAGGACCTGAGCTGAAATTAATCCAGTCAGACGCTCCACCCACTGAACTGCTCAGGCGCCCCTAAACTGCAGCAGTTCTGAACTGGGTGAACATCTTTGCTTTATCTTGATTTATTTTGTGCATCCTTTATTAAATATGTGTTCTAAGGATTCAGAAAAGCCTAAGAGAGGTTATTTTTGGTGTCTGGGAATGCTCAAAAATTTTTCCATATGAATTCATGGTAATCGCTTCTTTCTTTTATGCCCTGTGGGCTTATGAAGTTTTCACAGAAGATGCTTTATTTTTAGATAACGGGGAAAATCTGCAGAGCAAAAAAGCCCTCCTGGTCTCTCAGTGGGCCTGCAGTGTGGTCTCCCAAATAATACACTAGTATAAGAAATCACGTGTTCTGACTTTTGATTTGGAAAATATGATGCTACATGTCAAGAAAATGAGCTAAGGCAGCCAAGTTGACATGTTATCTCAGGCCTTCTTCACATGCCAGTGTCTGCTACCAAAACCCACGCACGTGAGCTGGTACTAAGCAGAGTTCTAACCCGGGAGACGGCTGTCCAGTGATAGGTGTTTGAGAGTGGGATTCGGGAATTAACTAGGAGGGAAGAAAGAACTAGAAATGATTGCCTTCAGCATTTGGCCCAAGTGTCCACTGTCCTTCAATTATTTCTGTCTTTTAATAGTGATATCTCTGAAATTATTGGGGTAATTTTTTTTAAGTTTAATCGTTAGCAGTATTGAATTTGTCTTAGCATTATACCTTCTTCTGTTGGTGCCCCACTTATGATAGGAGTGTCATGCAATCAGAAAGGGTGTTTCAGGGTGCCTGGGTGGCTCAGTGGGTTAAAGCCTCTGCCTTCGGCTCAGGTCATGATCTCAGGGTCCTGGGATCGAGGTCCATGTCTGGCTCTCTGCTCAGCAGGGAGCCTGCTTCCTCCTCTCTCTCTGCCTGCTTCTCTACCTATGATCTCTCTCCGTCAAATAAATAAATAAAATCTTTTTTTTTTTAAAGGGTGTTTCAGCCTTCCTTGTGAGGTCCAGCCCAATGGCCTTGCCCCCTACGTATAGTTCCAGGTCCCCCTAAAGACAGCTGTCCTGGGCACCATGAGCTGCTATTAAGGAAACACATCAAGGCAAGCAGAAGGTCAGGTAAAAAGAGTGAAAATTCCCTAGAATGAAAATTAAACTAAATAATCTCACTACTTCTAAGACCATAGTTCATGAGAAGCATGTTGATAATAACATCCTAAGTGGAAGCTGTCTCCTGTTATTTCCTAATTCTCCCCTCAATTTCCCAAGCATATATATTAGATCACTTAAGAAGCCCCATCCTCTCTAGAGACAACAAACACCTCCAAGAACACACACCGAGAGCCACCAGTTCCTTAATCCTTTTGGAAAAGGTGTTGAAAACAAACCACATACAATTCTAAAGTTCTCCTTCCCAAGGTTGGGTGTGCCTGTGTGTAGGGCACGTGCACGTGTATGCATCCACACACGTGCATGCATGTGTGTGTGGACACACTGTGCTCACACAGTGAGGAAATGATGCCTATATTGCTAAAAGCAGAGTGTGATGGTGTGAAATACACATCCTCACCCTTCAAATATTCGTTTCTCCCCATGAGAGCTGTATCTGCTGGAGAGGAGTGAAGACAGGGCTTTGGGCCTGGTGTATTCTAACTGCTTCTACAAAGACCAACTAGGGTTTCCTACAGAAAGAGTAACTTTGGAGGGTTTTTTTTGGTAGGGGTTGGGAGAGGCGGGAGGGTTGGCCAGTGGAATCTTTGGAAGGAGGTGGAAACCTATACATCACAAAGAAGTTGCTCGCAAACAAAATGGCTTTCTAAATTCCAATCAAGGATTACTTTTTGGTCGGAGAGTAAGGCCGGGGAAATCCCTTCCACAGTCAACTGGAGAAGGCCTTGAATGGGTCTATTCTTTTTCTTTTTTTTTTTTAAGATTTTATATATTTATTTATTTGACAAAGAGAAAGATCACACGTAGGCAGAGAGACAGGCTGAGAGAGAGGAGGAAGCAGGCTCCCTGCTGAGCAGAGAGCCTGATACGGGCCTCGATCCCATGACCCTGAGATCATGAACCTGAGATCATGACCCTGAGATCATGACCTGAGCCAAAGGCAGAGGCTTTAACCCACTGAGCCACCCAGGCGCCCTGAATGGGTCTATTCTAGAATTGGTGAGCAAGTCCTTGTATTCGTTCCGGGATACTTTCCCACCAGAAACCCTGGTTAATTTACACCCCAGGCGATATCATTCTCAGGTATCTAAACCCCCACCTGTAATACTGTACGATAAGGTCACGGTTGAAATTTCCAAGCAGTTTCTCCCCAGGAGCACCACACGCAGGAGACCCACCCATTCCAGCCCCTCCAAGCCTCCCAGTCTGAGGCCAGTTCACGCCACACAATATGGCAAGTTTCTGGTACTATGGCCTTTTGGCTGGGATCCCTTCGCTGTCAGTGCCATGCCACCTCTCCGGGACCACTGATCGTCAGCGTCAGGTGGAGAGAGGCATCTCTGGGGCCGCTGCGAGTGTGCGGGGCTAGGGCGGACCGCGGGGAGGACCTGGGCAAGGAAGCAAGTGGGCGCGCGCTGGCCAGGATTCCATCCCATTTCAGCGGCCCACCCGGCCTACAAGACCGCCCGGGGGTCACCTGAGCGCACCGCACCGTTGTCCCGCTGTCCCCACAGTCTGGACCCCCGTGGTCCACCGCCGCCCATGTGCGTGTCCAGCCCGGGGGTGCGGCAACTCCGCGGGATTCAGGCCGAGGGAAACGCTCCAAAGAACCTGCCCGCACCTGCCCAGAGACCCGCAGGCTGGTGGGTCCGGGACGCCGCGCGTGGGCAGAGCAGCAGCCCCGAATCCCGCGGTCTGTGAGGGAGCAACCGCGCGCGGCTCTCCGCCGCTGATGCTACGCGTCCCGGGGCCCGACAAGGTGCACAAGCGAAGGCTCGGTGCCTTCCGCCGCGCGCGCCAGGGTGAGGGGTGAGGGGTGAGGGGCGTCCGAGCGGGGCGCTGCGGGCCCCAGTCCCCTGCAGAAGAGAAAGGAACTCATGCTGTACCTGATCCTGTCCTTCTCTGCTCTCTGTAGCTCCTCATTTCTCTCCAGCACCTGAAGGATCTTCCTGGCTTCTTCGTCATTTAAGAAGGTGAAATCAAACCCCTGAGGAACTTTCGTCATGTTCTCTATTGTGTGTGAACGACGCTTACGCTCCTTGGCGCCTCCTGTTACGAAGACATTTTTCAAGCTAGAGAAGACCAGTTTCAGGAACTTGATCCCGTAACCAATAAGAAGTCCGCCCCTTTGAAAATCTAAAACCACAAACTTGGGGAACGGCCCACACCTACAGGGCTCCTTTGGACAACACCTTAATGACATGTTTCTGTCCACCTACCCAACTGAGATGCAAAGTGAACGGCTCAGGGGAGACCGGGAACCAATCCCATTCAGAAGGGAGGGCCCTTCCCCGGCTCCTCCCCCTTCCCCCTACCCCGCCTGTCAAACTTATTAAAGCAGCAATCCTTCCTATTTGGGCACCTAAGTGAGGCCGAGCTTGAGGTTGACGCTAACATACTATTTGCTTTTGCCGATGCTGTTTGCTCTCAGAACTCCAGCCGGACTAATAGAAGGAGTGAAAAGGAATGAGATCCACAATTAATCCTCTTTTTCGTAAAGAGCCCACGAAAGTAGAATTGCAGTGGGAGATTTAGCCCTGCTACAACAGCTACCCCATTTGAAAGACCGAAAAGTTCTGAACCCGACACACAGGAGACTGTCGCCTGACCAGGTCCAGGGGCTAAATTTAGTGTATCCCTAGAAATGAGTTCTTTTCCAAGCCTCCAATTCCACTGACGTCCCCAAAGATTTGACAATCTTCTTAATAATTTCAGAGAACTCAAGTGCCGTTTTCAAACACCTAATCCTCTGACTAAAGCAAAATGTAATCCTTTGAAGCCACAGAAAGAGCTTTCCTAGAAAGTAGTATTCTGAGATAGGATGGAAGTTTCTAAATGTATTCATATGTATATACTTTTTGGAAAGTATTGTAGGGGGAGCACTGGGTTGCTGGAATGCCTGGTTCAGGAGGTCCCAAACAGACAGATTTGGCCACTCACCATCAACAAATTCCTAAGGCAGAGAAATGAGCGGTGGTGAAACAAAAAAGGGACTTATTTTGATAAGACCAATACTGGGAAGACAGTGCACTAGTATTTCAAAGTCCGCCTCCAAAGTACTGAAAATACTACCGGGTTCAGATAAGAAAAAGATGGAAGAAAGATGGGTGGGTACATGCAGGTGGGCCATCAAGGTCAGGCTTGTCACGGCCTTGGGGTCCGTCATGTGGAGTATTGCTAGCTCAATACGGTCCTCACTGCTCCAGATGGTCCTTTAGGTCTTACCAGAGGATGCTTTACCCTCAGCACCCTTACCCTCAGGGTCGCGAGTTTAGAGATAAACTAGAAAGATCTTAATCAGAAAGTATAGACACTATACAATAGAGATGGTTGAAGTTCCCCTTTCAGCATCAAGCCTTTGGCAGAAAACCTATTTCTTTCCTCTTAACTTTCAGCACACAAGTAACTTTGTTACATTAATTTCCCTGACCCGTGGACTTCATTTGGTTGCTCCTTATGCAGCGGTGAGCATTGCTAACATTTAAAATGCACTTCCACATGAATTGTCTCTATTCCTGGCAAATGAAAAAGATTTTGTATCTGTAACAAAAGCATAATGTCAAGAATGACTATTTACGGGGTACCTGGGTAGCTCAGTTGTTAAGTGTCTGCCTTCGGCTCAGATCATGATCCTGGGGTACTGGGTTCAAGCCCTGCATCGGGCTCCCTGCTTGGTGGAGAGCCTGCTTCTCCCATCCTCACTCCCCCTGCTTGTGTTCCCTCTCTGGCTGTGTTTTTCGCTGTCAAATAAATAAATAAAATCTTAAAAAAGAAGAAGAATGACTATTTACATCTTCTCGGCCCCTGGGTCCTCTCCTCACTTTGATAATTGCTATTTAAGACATGTCTGAGCAGGTCCCCATTCAAATAGTAACTTTGTGTGGGTGGCTGTTGGTTATTTCTCTGAAGCAGGAACCAAATGGGTTCCCCAATGTTGTACAACACACAGACCTTCTTTTAAAATAGTCTCTGTGTTAATGTTGGTGGATTAGGAGTGTGGCTTATATACAACGTCTATTTTTTCTACTCGTTAATGTGTTCATTTCTTCCACATATGTATGGGACTTTTTTTTTTTTTAGGTTTTTATCTTGTTCTTGGTGTATCAGTGAATTGATTTCAACAATGCCCTCCTTTTGAGGGCATTGTATACTGTGAAGAAGATTCTCCTTGCCTTTGGAAAGTTTATAATACAGTGGAGAAAATGACACAGATAGAAAAAGGACTACATGACAAAGATGAACAATCAACATAATTAATGTATCAAGAAAATTCTAGGAGCCCCTGGGTGGCTCAGTCATTAAGTAACTGCCTTTGGCTCAGGTCATGGTCCCAGAATCCTGGGATCGAGCCCCACCTCAGACTCCCTGCTCCGTGGGAAGCCTGCTTCTCCCTCTCTCACTCCTCCTGCTTGTGTTCTCTCTCGCTGTGTTTCTCTCTGTCAAATAAATAAATAAAAATCTTAAAAATAAAAGAAAAGAGTTCTAATTAAGCACAGAAAGAAATTAACTTCAGCTGGGTGGATCAGGGAGAGGATGTGGTATTGTAACATGAAGGGTCAGAGTTCAACAGGCAGAAACAGAAGACAGTGGGAGGAGATGTGTGTCTAATCTAGGTCAGGGAAACAGTACACTGAATAACAGAAGTGTGCTCCAGGAGTCGGCTCAGAATCCCTCAACTCCTCTGATGAATGGCCAAAGTGAGCACAATTTTGGGAGCGGGAAAATACAGGGGCTTATTCAGGCATTCTACATTGGGGTGATATTGTGGGCACCATAATGAAGAAGGGGTTGAAAAAACATTGGCCTAGCACATAGGACTTATGTAGAGGGTAAATAAGGCTGTGATTCGACTGTGAATGCCATGCTTAGGAATCTGGACTCCACTGTGTAGGGCCATGAGAAGTCAAGATAGGAGGACACCTGGGGAGCTCAGTCAATTAAGTGGCTGCCTTCAGCTCAGGTCATGATCCCAGGGTCCTGGGATGGAACCCTACATTGGGCTCCCTGCTCAATGGGGAGCCTGCTTCTCCCTCTCCCTCTGCCTGCCACTCTGCCTGCTTGTGCTCTCTTTCTGTCATATCAGTCAATAAATAAATCTTAAAAAAAAAAAAAGTCAAGATAGGCTTTGAGGATGACAATGGTATAGTTGAAACCGAGCGCTGGGGAGAGTACTCTGGTAGCAGCAGATGAGGAAGAGTAGAGGGAGGATGATGACAAGGACCCCACGGTGCTAGAACGCTGATGTAGGATACAGGGGAAGAGACCCTAAACCAAAGCAGTGGATGTGGGCATATGAGAGGGTTGGAAGCCACAGACATGGAGTGGGGACCCCTGGCTGGTTCAGTCAGGAAAACATGCAACTCTTGATCTCAGGGTTGTTAGAGCCTCATGTTGGGTATAGAGATTACTTAAAAATGAAATCTTAAAAAAAAAAAAACAAAAATGAAAGACATTGGCTGGACTTGGAAACTCATTAGAGAGGAGGGTTAAGAAAGAAGGACTCACAAAGATGATGCAAGATTTCAAGAGAAATGTCTGAAAGGAGAGTTGTCGCTTTGATGATAGGAGAAGCAGAACTTTTGTAAAAATAGCAGTAGTTCAATTTTACGCATAAAAAGTTTTAGAGGGGTGGGCATCTGGGTGGCTCAGTAGGTTAAAGCCTCTGCCTTCGGCTCAGGTCATGATCTCGGGGTCCTGGGATTAAGGCCTGCATCGGGGCTCTCGACTCAGCAGGGAGCCTGCTTCCTCCTCTCTCTCTGCCTGCCTACTTGTGATCTCTCTCTGTCAAAAAAAAAAAAAAAAAAAAAAAAAAAAAAAGTTTGAGAGAGGCACCTGGGTGGCTCAGTTGGTTAAGCATCTGCCTTCAGCTCGGGTCATGATTTCAAGATTCTGGGATCAGAGCCCCACGTTGGGCTCTCTGCTTAATGGAGAGTCTGCTTCTCCCTCTCACTCTTCCTCTGTGCTTCCCCCCCACCCTCAGATAAATAAATAAAATCTTTAAAAAGAAAAAAAAAAGAGTCTGTGGTAACCTGCAATTTGTCTACATGGGGATACTCAGCAGAAGTGAGAAATCTGCAACTGGAAATTCTTGAAACAGGGTTGGAGAAGTAGATGTTGAGGTCATCTGCTCAGATGTGATGGCCAGAGCGGAGGGTAGACCGAGAGGAGAAGCTAAGTTCAGAACCTTGAATGGCCACATTGGACATCAGCACAGAGGCACGCTTCTCCCCTGCCTTGTAGCCCACTGGGGCATGTGATTGAGGAATTTAAAACTGAGGTTCTATACTGAGACATTTGCAAGGTGTTAGGGGTCACCCTGGATCTGTGGGCTATCAACAGCTGGATAGGTAGCGATAATCTTTAGGAATCTCCTGTCTTCTCCAGTCTAAGCAGAAGGCTTAACTGCTTTTCTTCCCAAACAGTTGATGCAGCCAAGAGAACTGCTATCTATCGCGAACTTGGCTGAGCTCATCTATCGCGAACTTGATTGAATTTCTGAATTGCTATCACCTCTTATAACCAGGAGGCCACTGAAAAATCATCTCTGTAGACTGGGGATCACTTTCCCTGAGGTTTCTGCCCTTCCCACAGCAGCCTATGGGTGAGCCTGGGTTAGGTAGCTCCCAGTTAAACAAGCAAATACAAGTCAGCTTGAACGTCAGGTGTTGGTAACAGGCCTTTGTTAGTAAACAAGAGACCTGAAACTCTGAGAAGGGAGCGCCCACAGATGTTCCTTTCTGTTCTCACTATTCTAATTGTTCAGTGAACAGCTTTGCAAATCCAGGTAGAAAACTCTTTTTTGGGGGGGGGGGTTACCCCTGAGGCATCAGTTTTGAACCCACAATAACAGAATAAAGAGTCCAGGGAAAACAGTTCCAACTCTCTGAAAGTTAGTTTCATTTGTTTGTTTCTGTTTTTCTATAAAAGCAAGGGTAGCAATAGAACCCACTTCAAAAGATTATTATAGAAATTCAGTAAGATGATGCTCATCAGATAGTTAATAAGGTCAGTGCTCAGTTAATAGTAGCTATTAATAATATTCTTTGCACACAGAGCAGCCTACAGTTTTAAAAGTAACATTTTTGCTGACTACAATCATATGACTTCATTAAAGTTTGGGCAAAACCGAAAATAAAATGCAAGAGTTAAAAAGATGAAAAAAAAAAAATCTCAGCTTTGGGGGCCTGGATAGCTCAGTTGACTGAGCACCTGATTCTTGGTTTCTTCTCAAGTTATGATTTCAGGGTCATGAGATGGAACCACACATAGGGCTCCGTGCTCAGTGCAGAGTCTGCTTGAGATTCTTTCTCCCTCTCGCTTTGGCCCTCCTCCTACTTGTGCACGTGCACCCCCCCCCCAATAAATAAATAAATAAATACATACATACATACATACATATATACATACATAAAAATCTTTTTAAAAATATCTCAGCTTCATTACTGGTAAGTTTGCAGAATAATATGACTCGGTTCTGCTGGGAAATAGACTCAGTAGTGCTAACCCTTCCAAGGGTACACCTTGGGGCAGAGCACTGGAGGGAGATTTGGCTGTGGAGAGTAGATCTAATTAGTGATAGGAAGAATGCTACTGAGTGCTTCCAGCTTTCTGATGGATTAGTTCCATCCAGTCTAAAAGCGTGGATCATGGGGTTTCCTACACTTACCACCCTCTAGTCAGATGACTCACTCCTCTTCTACTCTAAGGAGTAAGTAAAGATCAGGGAGAGAGGCTGGGAACTTATTCCAGTCATGGATGTCCCCTCACAGAAGAATAAGGCAATGGTTGTTCATGATATAAAGATGTAAGACTATGGAAAAGAGGGAAGAAAGTACCAATTAGCTATAATCTAACTATTAGTTTTATTTTTAATATTTTTATTTGCATCTTTACATATTCCCCCTTTCCAAATATATCCAAAGAATGGCTTATATTAAATAATCTTCTATAATGTCCATTTTCATGACCGTATAGATTCCCTCGGATAAGAAAATATCATAACCCTTTGAATAATCGAAACAGTATGCGAAATTCATAAAGACTTCTGGAGTGTTGGGGGGGGGCTGGGCGGCTCAGTTGGTTAAATGTCTGCATTTAGCTTGGGTCATGATCTCCGGGTCCTGCGGGCTGCCAGTCAGGCTCCCTGCTCAGCCGGGAGTCTGCTTCTCCTGCTCTTCCTGCCCTCCCCCACTCGTGTGCATGTGCACTCTCTCACTCTTTCAAATAAATAAATAAAACTGTTTTTAAAAAAAGACTTCTGGCATGTCTGAACAAGTCACTGAACTCTGATGTGACAGATAGTATAAGTATGGTTCTAAAACTAGAGTATCGTGTAAGGCAAGAGGATAAGGACCTTGTGCTCTCTTATGTCAGGAGTCAATACATGCAAGGTCTAGCTCTCAAAATCTGTATCACGAAGCCCAAAAAAATCTGACCAAATCAAGGAATGGAGCAACACACACACACTATTCATTCTAATCCCAGACATTCGATTCTGCCGTCCCTCTCCCAACATCCCCCGCCTTAAGGGGTTATCAGGGTTCCTATTCTATCTGAAGGATGAAGGAGGGAAGCAGGGAACCCTGATATTTATACAAACACCCTAGACTCTACGCCAAAACTCAAGAGATAAAACCTTTCCAAAGGCATTATATAAGTTATCCTAACAGCCGCACTTGAGAAAGCTAGGTCAATAAATAAACACACAAACCCCAAAACACAGTACATTTTCCCTTGTGGCTATAAATGCAGGAAAAAAATCCCAAGGAAAATGCCTGCGTATATCAAAGACAGAATGTGTTTAAAATGACTAAGTAGAGTTTATTCCAGGAATGTGAGATTTTAATATTAACATATTTTCAAAAGAAGAATATCACATCATTAAAACTCTTTGATGAAATTCAAGATCACCTTTGGATAGAACCAAATTATAGTCAGTTAAATTTTAAGCCCTAATTTTTTAGGATCAGAAGCATATTTCCTTGTTGTGGGAAGGAATGTCTGTGCATGGCAATACCATTATTCTGGTAGTGCTAGTTGGTACAATAAAGAAAGAAAAACTAATGAGTATAATACTCAGAAAAGAAAAAAAAAAACTGACCATAGGTGGTGACCGCCTCCTTACAAAAAAATCCCAAGGAAATCCATCTAAAAACTCTAAGAACTAAAAAGAGAATACATGTATGTGGTCAGTGTATTCATTCCACAGATGTTTATGGGATATCTGGTATGTCTTTGGAAATGTTTTAGATAGTACATAAAAGTGTTAGGATGAAGTGTCTGCCTTCAAGAACATTACATTCTAATGGGCAGAGGGAAAAAAAATTAACATGAATTTAGGGTGTGAGAAGTGAACCAAAATAACAGGGTGGTGGGTGAGGAAGGGAGAGGGGGGTCATGGCTCCAGCAAAGGCTTCAGTGAGTTGCCATGTGAGCTGAAACCGGAAGTCTCAGAAGCTAGGTAAGTGAAGCACTGGGAAAATAAATACACATTATGTCCTCAGAGGGGCTTAAATTTGAACAAAATTTGGGTCAAACAGAGACTTACCTGGCTATTTAGAAAATGTTTTGAAACTACTTCACCTTCATGTAAGAAATAATCCCTTAAGTTCCCTGCCCTAGGCAATGTGGCTCTGTGGCTAAGGGCACTTAGTATTTGCTCAGCCTGCTGTGTGTCCAGCCACCGGCCAGGTGCAGGAAACAGAGGTACAAAGACAAACAAGGTCTCAGTCCTCACAGAGTTTGCATTCCTGAGGGAGGGACAGTATATAAGTCAATAAACAGAAGATTTACCAAGTATGATAAGTGCTATGAAAAAAATTAAGAGTGATCTGAGGGAGAGCAACTTTAAGGAGAAGGGGACTACCTTCCAAGGGGCAGCCTAGAGGACCACCCCGAACACTGATGTGTAATTGGAGAGCTGAAGTATGTCATGAATCCAACCTTGGTAAGAGCCAGGCAAAGTGCTTTCCAAGAAGAGGCCAAGTGCAAAGAGGTTGAGGTAGGAGAGAGTTGAAACTCTTGGCTAATGTCTCTGGACATCATGATAAATGGGAGTGAAGGGAGGGGAGGGAAGGTTGGCCTGACAATATAAGCAAGTCAGGGTAAGGCAAGGGTCTTTAGGTTTTATTCAAAGAACATGGGCTAGGAGTCAGGAGTCCTTAGGTCAAGCTCTGTTTACATAATTTACTAGTTGTGTGACCTTGTGTGGTTATGTTACACTTCCTTATCTGTGAAGTGAGAGTAATACTTGTACCCACCTCATAAGGTTGTGGAATTAAATGTGATAATGTATGTAAAGTGCTTAGCACACAGCTGTCATGAAATAATGTGGGAGACGGAGACAAGGAGAGGCAGAGAGAGAGAGACAGGCACCAAGAGTGTCCTCCCCAGCCAGGTGGTTGGTTGGATTCTGCTATTTCCTCCTCACATTTGGCCAGCTTCCAGGATAAGAAGAAATTTCCAGATATTACCTCTTCTCTCTCTGCTTCCAAGATGGAGGAAATCTTACTCATGGACAGAACTGACCTCAAATCATCTGAGACATAAGGATCAAAATAGTTTTATATTGGAAATACAGCATGATGAGAGAAAAAAGATATTATCTTGTCATCCTAATTCAAGGGGTATTTTTTTCATGTTTGAATGTCATCTTAACCAGTTGGAGCAGTTTACAGTATTCATTCTTTGGAAATTCTTATAATTCTGCCTACCTCCACTGTGGTTGATTTTCCTTTCCAAAAAAGGTGCCCTTTCAATAATAATTTCTAAGTACACATCAAGGGACATCTGGAAAAGAAATCTTTTTCTTTTTTTGTTGGGGAATCTTCTCAGCAGTAAAGGAAGCAGGGTCAGTGAGAACACTCATAATGGTGGTGGAATGGACACTTTAATAGCTACTTCCAACCACAGGGGAAAGCATGCCATCCCAACTCTCAGTAGATTTGATTTTATTTGATTTATTTTATTTTATTTTATTAAAGATTTATTTATCTGAGCGAGAGGGGGATTGGGGAGGGGGAAGGGACAGAGGGAGAGGGAGAGAGAAACCCAAGCAGATTGTGTGCTGAGTGGGGAGCCAGATGTGGGACTTGATCACACAACCCTGAGACCACACTCTGAGCCAAAATCAAGAGTTGGAGGCTAAACCAACTGCACCACCTGGCACTCATCTCAGTAGATTTCAAAAAAAGCTCAGTGACTCACTTTTTCAAAATCAAAGGTTTTCATTTGTTTGCTTCCATAGTACTAATCCATCTAACTTGACTTTACTCTTTGAGTCTAGAAAATTGGTCTCTGGAGAACATGGGAAAGAAGAGGTGAGAAGAGAAGACCATTCTTATACGTCTCCTGCTATACTGCATGGAGAGGTGGGGAAAGCGGGATGGGAAGAGTGAGGAAAAATTCTAATTCAGAAGACTGATCTTGGTGTCTTCCAAGCTTCAAAGAAATGTCCATCAGAACTAAATGAGTGAGGGGCGCCTGAGTGGCTCAGTAGTTAAGCTTTTGCCTTCAGCTCAGGTCACGATCCCAGGGTTTTGAGATAAAACCCCACATGGGGCTTCCTACCCAGTGGGAACCTGCTTCTCCCTTCACATGCCTTCTTCTTGTGTTTCCTCTCTACCAAAAAAATAAATAAAATCTTTTAAAAAAAGAATGAAATGAGTGAGCTCGAAAACTACATTTTCCTTTCCCTATCCACTGGTGCATAACAGCCTCTTTGCAACCTCTAATTAAGTGGACCATTATGGTTAATTAATATACCACTTATATCTAATCAAATGGTGACTCAGACTAAACTGGAAACTTTTTCTTTTTCTTTAAAGATTTTATTTATTTATTTGACGGAGAGAAACACAGCAAGGAGGGAACACAAGCAGGGGGAGGGAGAAGCAGTCTTCCTGCTGAGCAGGGAGCCAAATGTGGGGTTCAATCCTGGGTCTCCAGGATCATGACCTGAGCCGAAGGCAGTCGCTTAACCAACTGAGCCACCCAGGCACCCTGGAAGCTTTTTCAAAACCTGCGTGTTTTATGGAACAGAATAGAAAACCCACAAATAAACACACAATTATATGGTCAGTTAACCTCTGACAAAGGAGGAATATCCAATGGAAAGACAGTCTCTTCAACAAATGATGCTGGGAAAACTGCAGAGTGACAAGCAAAAAATGACACTGAACCCCTTTCTTACACCATACACAAAAATAAACTCAAAATGGATTAAGGGCCTAAATGTGAGATCTGACACCATAAAAGTCCTAGAAGACAACACAGGCAATAATTTCTCCGACATTGGTTGTAGCAACTTCCTTTTAGATGTCTCCTGAGGCAAGGGAAACAACAACAAAAACAAACTATTGGGACTACACCAAAATAAAATCTTCCTCACAGCAAAGAAAACAACTAATAAAACTAAAAGACAGTCTACTGAACGGAAGAAGATATTTACAAATGACATATCCAATAAAGGGTTGAATCCAAAATATATAAAGAACTTTGACAACTCAACATCCAAAAACTGAATAATGCAATTAAAAAATGGACAGAAGACATGAACATTTTTTCAAAGAAGACATCCAATAGCCATCAGACATATGAAAAGATGTTCAACATCACTCATTATCAGGGAAATGCAAATCAAAATCACAATGAAATACTACCTCACATCTGTCAGAATGACTGAAATAAAGAACACAAGAAACAAGTGTTGGGGAGGATGTGGAGAAAGGGGAGCCCTCATAAACTGTTGGTGGGAATGCAAGCTGGTGTAGTTGCTGTGGAAAACAGTATGGATGGTCCTCCAGAAGTTAAAAATAGACCTACCTTATGATCCAGTAATTGCACTACTGGGTATTTACTCCCAATACAAAAACACTAATTCAAAGGGATAAATGAACCCATGTGTTTACTGCAGCATTTTTTTTTATAATAGCCAAAGTATGGAAGCAGTGCAATCTATCTATCAATAGATGAATGGATAAAGAAGATGTTGCAAATATCTGTATATCTATCTATCTATCTATCTATCTATCTATCTATCTATCTA
>PITA01022041.1:0-31256 GCA_004023965.1 Spilogale gracilis | reverse complement strand
AGGGAGCCCGTCGCGGGACTCGATCCCCGGTCTCCGGGATCGTGACCTGAGCCGAAGGCAGTCGCCCAACCAACTGAGCCACCCAGGTGCCCAGCCAGCATTATTTCTTTTAAGATTTTTGATTTATTTGAGAGAGAGTGCCAGAGCATGAGCAGAGGGAGGTGCAGAAGGATGGGGAGAAGCAGACAACCCGCTGAGCAGGGAGCACCATGCAGGGCTTCTCAGGACCCTAGATCTTGACCTGAGCCTAAGGCAGAGGTTTGACTGAGCAACCAGGCGCTTGTTGTTAATCTTTGTTAATCTTTTCTTAATCTTTGATTTCCATCACAAAATGACCTGAAACAGTACTTTTATAAAATTAAAGTGAGGGATGCTTGGGTAGTTCATTCTGTTAAGAGTCTGCCTGCCTTTGGCTCAGGTCGTGATCCAGGTGTCCCAGAATGGAGCCAGGTGTCCTGCTTCCCTGCTCAGTGGGGAGTCTCCTTCTCCTTCTGTAACTCAACCTGCTGGTGTGCTCTCTCTCAAATAAATAAATCTTTAAAAAAATGAAAATTAGTGCAATGTCTTGTTTCTTTCTGTCAGGATCAAGTGTATCATCAAAGGTTGTGCTTTGTTCCTCTTCATCACTGATAAAATGAAATGTCACAGCAATGACCATTAACTGGACTGTAAGTCTTTGTCTAGGAGAAGGAAAGATTTTTTTAAAGATTTGATTTCTCTAGGGGTGCTTCGGTGGCTCAGTCGTTAAGCGTTTGCCTTCAGCTCAGTTCTTGATCCCTGGGTTCTGGAATGGAGCCCCACATTGGGCTCCCTGCTCAGTGGAAGCCTGCTTCTTTCTCTCCCACTTCTCCTGCTTGTGTTCCCTCTCTCACTGTCTCTCTCTGTCAAATGAATAAATAAAATCTTAAAAAAAATTTATTTCTTTATTTGAGCGAGCGATAGTAAGAGCACAATCAGGGGGGAGGGGGATAGCAGAGTCCACGCTAAGCCGGGAGCCCGAGTCAGGGAGCCCGAGGTAGGACTCGATCCCAGTGGGATCATGACCTGAGCTGAAGGCAGATGCTTGGCCAACTGAGCCACCAGACACCAGACTTCCCCCCCCCCCCCCCCCGCTGTGTGGGTCTCAGACCCAGACCCCAAAGTCAAGGGCTGAATGTTTAAGCTATTGAACCAGGTGCCTTAAGAGGGAACGATTTGTATCTTAGAAACTCCTTGTCTTTGGAATATGTTTAAAATAGGTAGGAACGGGGTGCCTGGGTGGCTCAGAGGGTTAAGATCTGCCTTCAGCTCAGATCATGATCTCAGGGTCCTGGGATCGAGTCCCACATTGGGCTCTCTGCTCAGTGGGGAGCCTGCTTCCCCCTCTTTCTCTGCCTGCCTCTCTGCCTATTAGTGATCTCTCTGTCAAATAAATAAAATCTTAAATAAAATAGGTAGGAAGAATGTAGTTTTTTTTTTTTTTTAAAGATTTTATTCATTTATTTGACAGAGAGAAACACAGTTAGAGAGGGAACACAAGCAGGGGGAGTGAGAGAGGGAAAAGCAGGCTTCCCGCCAGGCAGGGAGCCTTGACACCAGGCTTGATCCCTGAACTCCGGGACCATGACCTGAGCCAAAGGCAGATGCCTAACGACTGAGCTACGCAGGCGCCCTAGGGAGAATGTAGTTTTAGGAACCCTAGAATTAGGCAAGAAACTACAGGCAAGTGCTAAGTATTTTACATCTGTGATAATGCAGCAGTTTAAGAAGAGAGAAAAATTACAGAAGACTTCAGTTTTGAGTAGAAGCGTTCAGATAGTACAAGTAAATGGTGTCAAATGAGATAATGTGGGATGAAAGGATATTTGCATAGGCGTCAAGCACTGAGGTGCTAAGGTACAAGATACACGACACTGTCAAAATAGCTAACTATACATTTAATACTATACATTTAATTTTCTTCCAGCTGCCTTTTTATATTTCAATACACATAATCGTTTTACTTTGCAAATATAAAAACTGAGTCTGAGAAGTGAAGTCATTGCCCAGCTAATGCACTACTCCTTCAGTAATAGTGGTTACACTATTACTGATAAGGTGTGGGTTTTGGTTTTGTTTTGGTTTGTTTTTTTTTCATTCTGAATATACCTCTAAGCTTAAGGTGAACTATTTCTAATAATATGTTTTACCGAACTTGGGATATTTTTAACCTTTTTTACTATACAGTATAGCATAGAGACTAGGGTCAGGTCTGGGTTTGAATGGTCTCTTCCTCTGTTAAGATATATTACTTTATAAAATCTGTTTTCTCATCTCTAAGATGTGAAAACTAAATGTACTAGTTAAAGGCAAGTACCTAGCACAGTGCCTGGCACTTTGAAAGTATTCAGTGTTAGTTATGGTCAGAGAATTCATTCATTCACAAGATCTTTATTGATGCTTCTAAATGATCTGCTGGGTGCTGGAGAGATAGCTGTGGACTTAAGACAGATGAGGCCACTGCTTTTGTGGAGCTTACAGATGAACGGTACACATGTACACAGTTACACTGGAATAATTTGATTGGGAGTAATGCTATAAAGGGCAGAAACAGAGACTGAGATGAGAGAGGTCACTGAATAACTGCCCCAAGCATTGTCGATAGGGCCATCAGGGCACACACTGAGGGAGATGACTTGAGAATGAGCCAAGAAAAGGAAACAAGTCCTTTGCAAGGAACCAGGCGAAAAGCATTTTAGGCAGTGCTATACCAAATGCAAAGGCCCAAAGCAAGAAAGGCCTCAGGGACAGGAAAAGAATTAGGTTTGGGGAGGTTGCTATGAGTAAGAAAGAGTGGTACTGGCAAGGGTTGGGAGAAGGGTGGGCAAAGAAGAGGAAGGAAATGGGCTAGCTCCTCACTGTGTGAAAGAATGGCTAGCTCCATCCTGGCAAAGGATTGGGTAGGAGATTGGAATGTGGTAACTGTAGGTGCGGATAAGGATCGCTAACCTCTGATAAGTGAAGAAAAGAAAAAGGTGCAGAATAATGCATGTGATATGCTCTTTTGTGGATGTGTGGCTATGAGGGCTCTGCCTGGAGTGTGTGCACAGGGATAGAGTCTGTGAGGATGCAGGAGCAGAGTGATGAGACCAGAGAGGGAGACATCACTGTATATACTCTTTGATGTCTTTTGATTTTTCTGCCTTAGGCATGTATAACCTATTGGAAATCGATAAAACAATTAAAAAAACCCAAATCTCTTAAAAAGAATCGCTTCAGGCAGGCCCCTCCTTCATCTCTAGCCTCCTTTTGCCAGCCACAACTGTTGACTCTACTGCTCTCTCCCCCTTAACCTTCCTGTTTTACTACAGTGGACTGGAGTATTCAGGCTTTTCAAGGCCATGGCAAAGAATTTTGTTTTTTTTTTTCAAGATTTTATTTATTTATTTGTTAGAGAGAGATACAGTGAGAGAAGGAACACAAGCAGGGGGAGTAGGAGAGGGAGAAGTGGGCTTCCCGCTGAGCAGGGAGCTTGGTGCACGGCTGGATCCCAGGATCCTGGGATCATGACCTGAGCTGAAGGCAGACGCCCAATGACTGAGCCACCCAGGTGCCCCAGGAGTTTTGTATTTTTATCGGAGTCTTGGGAAACCATCAATGTATTTTGAGCAGAGGGATGAGAGCTGATTTATGTTTTAAGATCTATTTCTGGGGGCACCTGGGTGAGGCTCAGTCAGGTAAGCGTCTGCCTTGGGGTCAGGTCATGATCCCAGGGTCCTAGGATTGAGCCCCTAGTTCCCTGCTCAGTAGGGAGTCTGTTTCTCCCTCTCCCTCTGCTTCCCGCCTCTGCTCCAGCTCTCTCTCTCAAATAAAATACTAGAAAAAAGTAAGATCTGTTTCTGGCTGATGTGTGGAGAATGAGTTAGGGGCCAGGTAGATGTAGAAATGGTGAAAGCCTGCAGAAAGCTGTGGAGTAGGCTTGGTGGGAGATAAAGGTGGTTAATCTTGGTGTTGGCAGGGGAGACAGAGAGGGGGATAGATATTTGGGATGTATTTTGGGAGGTAATTAAAAATGGGTTGGATATGGAAGGAGAGAGAGAGAGAGAGAGAGAGAGAGAAGGAAAAGTGAAGGATAAGTCCTGGTTACCTTGGGCAATTTGGGGGAATGGTGGTATCATTTATGAGTTAGGAAATACTGGGGGAGAAATATAGATCTGGAGGGAGGAAATGAATCTTGCTTCAGAGCCATGGAGGCATATCAGGTAGGTGGTTGGCTGTACTGTGAGGTCCATGTTGAGAGCTCTAGTTCTGGCGAGGGGGTCATTGGCAAAAAGCCATCGTACTAGGTGGAGGAGAGAGAAGGATGCTGGAACTTTAAACACGAAGTGTGAAATTGTCATCTTAGGTTGAAGAAGCAAAATAATTAGGGAAGTGTAGATATGCTGGGCAATGTTGCATGTTCTTTGAGGTTTGTGGTTTTGAATCTAAAAAGTGAAATTGGCCTGTGTGTGTGATTTTTCTCTGGCAAAACTCAACTGCTTGGGTGCAGTGAAGGAGGACAGAGGCAAGCGCGTGGACACACACACACACACACACACACACACACACACACACACCCTCCCAAGGGAGTTGGTTATATTTTAAGAAGGAAATGAAGACAAGAGGAGGGTAATGGGGTGCCTGGGTGGCTCAGTAGGTTAAAGCCTCTGCTTTCGGCTCAGGTCATGATCTCGGGGTTCTGGGATCGAGGCCCACATAGGGCTCTCTGCTCGGCAGGGGGCCTGCTTCCTCCTCTCTCTCTGCCTCCTTTCTGCCTATTTGTGATCTCTCTCTGTGTCAAGTAAATAAATAAAATCTTAAAAAAAAAAAAGAGGAGGGAAATGGATAACGGGAAAATGGTGAGGTGACTGAATTGGGAGCCTTGCTGAGGTAAAAATGACCATTGAGTGGGAAGTGGGAGAGGGAAAGAATGAAGGGTGATTGCGGTCTAGTTTGGGGAGGTGATGTAGGTACTGCACTGGATTTTGACCATGGAGTGGGTTTTCAGTGTGGGCCAGAGGAAAAGCTGGTGGTGAAGAGGACAGGGAGGCAGAGTTGAGCCACCTGGCTGTTGCGCTGGGACGGAAGCAGCGGTAGAAGGAAAGTGAGGCAAGGGGCTGTCTGCAGTGAGAGCGGAGTGCTGGGAGGTCAGGAGGTGACAAGGCAGCAGCCAGGTGACCCTGCCTCCTCCCCCCCAACCTGCACTCCTGCCAGCCTGAGTTCAGAGAAGCTGGGGTCTTGTAAGGAGGAAGAGTGAGCATTAGAAGAAAGACAGCTTCTCCTTGAGAGTACCTGGGGGGGGCAGGGTCATCTGGGGTCAAAGAGCTGTCAGAGGAGGGTGACCATGTGGAGAAGTTCATTCGCCTCCTATCTAGATTTCCAGAGAGCAAGATAAGAAGTTGGGGTGGGGTGAAGATTGGGTCAGGTGACATGGGCATGGGGGGCAAGATGCTTTATGCATGCTATCTTTTCTGTTAGCCTTCCCCCTCCATCCACTTTCTGGTCTGTGTTTCCCACAGCATTCCTTTTTTTTAAAAAAAATATTTTATTTTATTTTATATTAATTTATTAATTTATTATTTATTTCACAGAGAGAGAAATAGCCAGAGAGAGAACACAAGCAGGGGGAGTGAGAGAGGGAGAAGCAGGCCTCCTGCCGAGCAGGGAGCCCGATGTGGGACTCGATCCCAGGTACCCGGGATCATGACCCAAGCCGAAGGCAGTCGCTTAACCAACTGAGCCACCCAGGCGCCCCTAAAGATTTTATTTATTGACAGAGAGATCATAAGTAGGCAGAGAGGCAGGCAGAGAGAGACGAGGAAGCAGGCTCCTCTCCGAGCTGAGAGCCCGATGCAGGCCTCGATCCCAGGACCTGAGATCATGATTTGAGCTGAAGGCAGAGGCCTTAACCCACTGAGCCATCCAGGTGCCCCCCCTTTTAAAAAAATATTTCATTTATTTATATGACAGAGAGAGATCATAAGTAGGCAGAGAGGCAGGCAGAGAGAGAGGAGGAAGAAGGCTCCCCGCCAAGCAGAGGGCCTGATGCGGGTTCCATCCTAGGACCCTGAGATCATGACTTGAGTTGAAGGCAGAGGCTTAATCCACTGAGCCCCCCAGGCACCCTGTCCCACAGCATTCCTAATACATGAAAACCTGAAATCTTACTGATGTGGGGGGTTGGAGTGGTCTCTGAATATCTATAGAAAGCGACAGTTTGAGAATGTTCTATATCCCAAGGCGTTGTTTTATAAGGGTAGATTGTCTTCTGTCTGGACATGTTACGTGTGAAGCCCTCTTGTATGTGACATTGATTATGCAATGTTCCATCCTGGAAAGTATCTTGTCTGGGTTATCTTCTAGGACTCAGAAAAGTTTCATTATGAATCACATGAGTTAATGATTGTCAGCTTGTTTTTTATTTTTTTAATTTTTTAAATTTTTTAAATTTTTTATTCTTTTTATTTTTTTAAAAGATTTTATTTATTTATTTGACAGAAACACAGCAGCAAGAGAGGGAACACAAGCAGGGGGAGTGAGAGAGGGAGAAGCAGGCTTCCCACTAAGCAGAGAGCCCGATGTGGGACTCGATCCCGGGTCTCCAGGATCATGACCTGAGCCGAAGGCAGTCGCTTAACCAACTGAGCCACCCAGGCGCCCCTTTTTTGTTTTTTTTTTTTTTTAAGATTTTTTTATTTATTTGACAGAGAGAAACACAGCCAGAGAGGGAACACAAGCAGGGGGAGTGAGAGAGGGAGAAACAGGCTTCCTGCTGAGCAGGGAGCCTGATGTGGGACTCCATCCCTGGTCTCCGGGATCATAACCTGAGCCGAAGGCAGTTGCTTAACTAGCTGAGCCACCCAGGCGCCCCAAGGATCTTATTTTTAATAAGTTTTGTTTTTAAAAGCTAATTCTTGTTCCCATATGATAGTTTTATGTTCAGTATCCATTAATTGAGAAAATACAAGCTAGTATGAATTTAAAATTACTTAAATGAATTTTGGTTTTATTAATTATAACAGCATTTACTTACCCTTGAAAAATTTTAGATATTCGTTCTGTCTGTATTTAGAGCAGGAATGAAAATGATCTTCAGAAAGTAGGATGTGCTTGATGGATTCAGACTTGGCAGAAACTCTTGGCACTTCGCCAGGGTCACAGAGCTCACAGATGAGTAGAAATTACTTCTGTGATGTAGGGAATATAAGTGCAAGGTATTATTATTGTTATTAATTACTGTAATTACTTAGGACCAGATGCTATAATAGTATTCATTTTAAGTGGCATTCTGCCAATAGCAGGTGAATATTTAAAACTATTTTCCTGGTGTACATATTAAGTCCTTTCTCTCCTGTCACTGTAGCTAAGGAAAAAGTGGTTTATTTAGAAATGAAATCCAGATGGTCTCAAACAGCTCGGTAGTCATGTAAAGTTATTAATGTAACTGCATAACCTTGAAATACACAACCATTATTGCCAAAGCAGTGTCATCCCAATCTGGTAGAGTTTACATTTTTGGAACTATTATTTTACCTGATAAATTTCAGAACTTCATAAATCATATCCTTTCCTGAAGTGCTCAGTACTCTGTTTTGAGGTGCAAATGTGTTCAATTCATAGAGCTACAATATACATAAAGCTTTGAGTTGTTCCACTGGGGTTTCATGTTTAATTTAGGGGCTGGAGGTAAATTTAGCAGTGACACTAATAGCTCTTGGGTTTGTAACTTTCTGGAATTACAGACAGAAAGTTTATTTGTTACATCTTGTAAGTGGAATTTTAATATCTTACTTGGCTCATTTTGTGAACATTTTTCAGACAGAAAGAGTAAATGAACTGTATTCTACTGATTCATTAATCCTGGGCAGGTCAGTGGCTAAAATAATTATCTTTTTTTTTTTTTTTTTTAAGATTTTATTTTATTTATTTGACAGAGAGAAACACAGCCAGAGAGGGAACACAAGCAGGGGGAGTGAGAGAGGGAGAAGCAGGCTTCCCGCCGAGCAGGGAGCCCGATGTGGGGCTGGATCCCGGCTCTCCAGGATCATGACCTGAGCCGAAGGCAGTCGCTTAACCAACTGAGCCACCCAGGCGCCACCTAAAATAATTATCTTAATACCTTACATACATTGTTTATTTTAGTCTCATAACTCTCAGAAGAGATAGTCCATTTTATAGATGATCATCTGTGATTCATAAAGATTGGCTTGTCCAGGGCTTATAGGCAGTTAGTGAAACAGCTGTAATGTTTATATAATTTTAACCACCTCAACTTTATACCTTTTATCCAAAAGTTTCAGGAATGGCCTTTTGGCTGGGGCTGTGGTTGTGTGAGGTTTGGCTACATCTACCAGGCTGTGGCCAGTGAAACATGAGTATAATGGCAGTTGTAGGGAGCACAGCCTTGAAAGCAAAGCCTTGTGATTTGCCAGTTTCAGTATTGGGAGTTCTTTTTTTTTTTTTAAAGATTTTATTTATTTATTTGACAGAGAGAGATCACAAGTAGGCAGAGAGGCAGGCAGAGAGAGAGGAGGAAGCAGGCTCCCGGATGAGCAGAGAGCCCGATGTGGACCTCAATTCCAGGACCCTGAGATCATGACCCGAGCCGAAGCCAGAGGCTTCAACCCACTGAGCCACCCAGGTGCCCAGTATTGGGAGTTCTTGAGTTTGTCTCCTATTTTGACTATTGTAGTACATGTAACATACAGGTCATTTTGCTAATTTATTTTTTTCCTAATAAACAGGTAAATTATAGGACTTTCCAATGCTGTGGATGTTTTCCCTTCTGATTGTAAAAGTAATATACACCTTTATTGTAGAATTTTTAGGAAAGGATATAAAAAATTAAAATTACCCATAATGCCACTACCAGAGAGAACTAGTGTATTTCCTATTTATTTATAATATTATGTAAACAGAATTGAGTTGATTATATTTATAAGTCATATATCTTAATTTTTTTTTTTATTAAAGATTTTATTTATTTGACAGAGAGAAACACAGCCAGAGAGGGTACATAAGCAGGGGGAGTGAGAGAGGGAGAAGCAGTCTTCCTGTCGAGCAGGGAGCCCGATGTGGCACTGGATCCCAGGTCTCCAGGATCATGACCTGAGCTGAAAGCAGTCGCTTAACCAACTGAGCCACACAGGCGTCCCCCCCCCCTTATTTTTTTTTATAAGTAATCTACACCCAACGTGGGTCTTGAACTCATGACCCTGAGTTCAAGAGTCCCATCCTCTACTGACTGAGCCAGTCAGGTACCCCCTTTTTTTTCTAGGTGCCCCATACATACATATATATTTTTAAAGATTTTATTTATTTAACAGAGAGAGATTACAAGTAGGCAGCGAGGCAGGCAGAGAGAGCAGAGGAAACAGGCTCCCTGCCGAGCAGAGAGCCCAACACATGCCTGGATCGATCCCATGACCCTGAGATCATGACCTGAGTCGAAGGCAGAGGCTTTAACCCACTTAGCCACCCAGGCGCCCTAGGTGCCCCATATTTTATGTGACATTTTCTCATGTCATTAAAAAGCCTTAATTCGTCATGTCAAATGATTATAAACTATTCAGCCATATATACCGTAATTTATTTACTCATTTCCCTTTTAATTGCATCTTTAGGTTGTTTGTGCAGACTAATAACTGGAGGCATGAAGTTTAGATGCGTAGTTTGTCAGAGCATGGTGCTGCTTTTAGAGAGGACCAAGGAGCTGTGAGAGGAAGTAGTGGAGACAGACGACGGGATGGGAGCGGCCCTGCCTCTTTTCCCATTTCCTTATGACTGACACGAAGTATATTTCTTTAATACAAGAAAGCCCCTTTGACAAGTTGTGAAAACTACCTTTGTTTATAGACCTGAATGTATCTTGTATTTCTTTAGGAGTAGATCCCTGGAAATTGGATTTTTGTGTCAAAGGCTCTCGATGAATGTGCTCGATTATCTTCCTGTAATACTACGTTTCACCTGCCTCAGCAGCATATGAGAGTTCAGGAGTCATTAGACCTTGAACTACATTGGGCACAATCTTTTCTGACTATGCAAACGTTTTCTTGTCTACTTAGCAAGTATGCCTTTCTTGTGTTACTGGTAAGATTGGAGCTTTTAGTCATTTCATTTCTTTTGAATTGCCTATTCATTTCCTTTCCTCATTTTTCTGTCAGAATTAGTGATTTTGGGGTGCCTGGGTGGCTCAGTTGTTAAGCCTCTGTCTTTAGCTCAGGTCATGATCCCAGGGTTCTGGGATCGAGCCCTACATTGGGCTCCCTGCTCTGTAGGAAGCCTGCTTCTCCCTTCCCCGCTCTCCCTGCTTGTGTTCCCTCTCTCCCTGTGTCTCTCCCTGTCAAATAAATAAAATTTAAAAAAAAAAGAATTAATGATTTTATTTTTATTTTTTAAGGATTTTATTTATTTATTTGACAGAGAGAGAGAGAGAGAGAGAGAGAGAGAGATATCATGCCAGCCCAGCGAGCAGGCAGGGGGAGTGGTAGGGAGAGGGAGAAGGGAGAGGGAGAAGGGAGAGGGAGAAGGGAGAGGGAGAAGGGAGCCGGAGTGCTATCCCAGGAGTCTGGGATCCTGACCTGAGCCAAAGGCAGATGCTTAACCAACTGCGCCACCTAGGTGCCCCCCCTTTTAAAAAAGATTTTATTTCTTTATTTGACAGAGTGCCTGAGAGACAGCAGAGAGGGAATACAAGCAGAGGGAGCAGAAGCCGGAGAGGGAGAGGGAGAGGGAGAAGCAGGCTTCCTGCTCAGCAGGGAGCCTGATGCCGTGCTGGAACCTGGGATCATGCCCCGAGCTGACGGCAGACACTTAACCAACTGAGCCACCCAGGTGCCCCTCTTTCCTTTCCTTTTCCTTTTCCTTTCCCTTTTTCTTTTTCTTTTTCTTTATTTAAAGATTTTATTTATTTGACAGAGAGAAACACAGCCAGAGAGGGAACACAAGCAGGGGGAGTGAGAGAGGGAGAAGCAGGCTTCCTGCCGAGCAGGGAGCTCAATGTGGGACTCGATCCCGGTCTCCGGGATCATGACCTGAGCCGAAGGCAGTCGCTTAACCAGCTGAGCCACCCAGGTGCCCCTTCTTTTTTTTTAAGATTTTATTTTTATGGTGCACCTGGGTGGCTCAGTTGGTTAAGTTTCTGTCTTCAATTCAGGTTGTGATCCAGGGTCTTGGGGTCAAGCCCTCTGTGAGTCTCCCTGCCTAGTGGGGAGTCTGCTTATCCTTTTCCCTCTGTTTCCTACCCCACTCATGCTCTCTTTCTTGCTCACTCTGTTTCAAATAAATAAATAAAATCTTGTGAAAAAATATTTATTTGACAGGGAGATAGTGAGAGAGGAACACAGCAGGGGGTGTGGGAGAGGGAGAAGCAGGCTTCCCCCTGAGCAGGAGCCCAATGCTGGGCTTGACCCTGGGACCCTGGGATCATGACCTGAGCCAAAGGCAGCCACTTAACGACTGAGGCACCCAGGTGCCCTAAAAGATTTTATTTTTAAGTAGTCTCTACACCCAGCCTAGGGCTTGAACTCACAGCCCTTAGATCTAGAGTGGTACATTCTTCTGACTGAGCCAGCCAGGTGCCCCTGAATTAGTGATTTTCTTTCTTTCTTTCTTTCTTTTTTTTTTTTTTTAAGATTTTATTTATTTATTTGATAGAGAGAGATCACAAATAGGCAGAGAGGCAGGCAGAGAAAGAGGGGGAAGCAGGCTCCCCACTGAGCAATGAGCCCAGTGTGGGACTCGATCCCAGGACCCTGAGACCACAACGTGAGCGGAAGGCAGAGGCCCAACCCTCTGAGACACCCAGGCACCCCTGAATTAGTGATTTTCTTATCAATTTGTGTGAGAGTTCTTTCTATTAGAATGTTATTTGTTGTCAAGGATATTTCTTTTTAAGAACTTGTTATAAATATAATTACCAGTCTAGTTTTCTCGTGTCAGCTAGCCCGTGTGATTTTTTTTCAAGGCCTGTTAATACACTGACTGATTATAAATCTAAATAATTCAGTTTTTAGATAGACTGCCTATTTTAAGCAATGTTGATAATGCATTTTGTTTTTCCAGAAAGAAGAAATGATGTAAGTAATTCACTATCCAAACTTCAAGGTCAGAGGTGAGAAGGAAGGTCAGGAGGACTATGGCCTGGCCAAATATTTTTCAAAGAGGGACTCTGTTCTCCCGGTTCAGCCATCATCATGTTGTTGTGTTCCTGCTCACCTTCTTCAGGTATGTTTGTTGCTCAAACTATGCACTTGTGTTTTTTGGTCTTGTTTGTTTGAGGGAGCTAGTTGTTGGCATGGCAAGTGTTCAGTGCAGTGATTGGCATGGGCTTATGAAATAGGCTAGTTATCCTTTCTGTTGTGCTTTCTGGTACTTCTGAGTACTTTTCAAGGACCATTTTGCCCATGTTTGGCAATGTCTGGAGGCATTTTTGGTTGTCACTCTGGGGGAAGGGTTGCCACTTGTGGCTAGAGACCAGGGATGCTGCTGTAGATCCTGCAATGCACAGACTAGCCTTCCACGATAGAGAATTTGGGGGGGGGGGGCAAAATATCATTAGTGCCATGGTTGAGAAACCCTGTTTTAATATACAGTTTTTTATATGTTAAAATCAGGAGCTTCAGAACAAAGGGTACGCATACTCAGGGAATGCCCCATGCGTCCTTGAGCAGGAAAGATGGTATGAGACAATTGTGAGCTCTAGTAACTCCTGTGAGTTCCCGGGTATTAGTATGACTGAAGGATCATCCATGTGTAGGATGTGGCCATCAGTGGCTCTCTTTGGTCGTCCATAGACGCCGTAAACCAAGCTATTTGGTTTTTGGAGCCATGTTACTTGTAACCCTGTGACTCAGTTATTTTGATTATTTCTTTTGGGTAGATGTTTTTGTTATTAATCTTTATTGAAGTCACCATAGATGATGTGATTTATTTGTTTGTTTTAAGGCAGAAACTAGGAAATTGTTCCCTGTGTAAGAGTTGATAGGTAGTTTTGGATGCTTGGTTGATGGCTATCCATTTGTGAGGGGTGAGAGGAGGCATCAGTAGAAGGGAAAAGACAGGACTCAAGAGAAAGCTACTTACTGGCTAATGCATCAGAAGGCCAGCGGTTGTTAAAGGCTTAAAATTCTTTACAGAACTGCAGCCATGATTTAGAGTGGGTTGGGATCAGTCACACATCCTTGTTTAAGGTGGAGGGATAAGTTGTGAGTTAACACAGGGGTTCATATTGAAGAAGACTAGTTAATTTTTTCTTGTGCTTGGCAGAGACTGTTCAATTGATAGTTCTCATAAAGCAGTACTTTTCCTTTTTTTTTTTTTTTTTGTAAGAGAAGGATTCTAAAATTGAATAAAAACAAATGAGACTATATCCGGGATTTTATTGAATGCTGTTTTCTTTGCTATTTGTTCAGCTGTATTTCTTTTCTCTTTTGCAGTTATTCATTGCTCCATGCATCAAGAAAAACTTTTAGCAATGTCAAAGTCAGTATCTCTAAGCAGTGGACCCCAAGTGCTTTTAACAAGTCGATTGGACTGCCTGTAGAGGTAAGCAGAGCAAATGCTGGGATGGATTTAGGAATCCACCCCCTAAGTTCTTCTCAAGTTCTTTTACTTTGTTTCATTCATCTGCTTAGGACTGAAATGGCTGTTTCCTATAGCATAAAACCCAAACTATTCTGCCTGATTTCTTTTCTTTTCTTTTTTTTTTTTTTTTTTTAAGATTTTATTTATTTGACAGAGAGAAACACAGCCAGAGGGGGAACACCAGCAGGGGGAGTGAGAGAGGGAGAAGCAGGCTTCCTGACGGGCAGGGAGCCCAATGTGGGACTCAATCCCGGGTCTCTGGGATCATGACCTGAGCCGAAGGCAGTCGCTTAACCAACTGAGCCACCCAGGCACCCTGAAAAATGATTTAAAGATTTTTATTTATTTGACAGAGAGAAACACAGCTAGAGAGGGAACACAAGCAGGGGGAGTGAGAAAGGGAGAAGTAGGCTTCCCGCCGAACAGGAGCCCGATGCAGGGAGCCCGATGCGGGGCTTGATCCCGGGTCTCCGGGATCATGACCTGAGCCAAAAGCAGTCGCTCAACCAACTGAGCCACCCAGGTGCCCCCAAAAATGATTTTTTGAAACAAAATCACTTCATGAGGAGAGTGACATTGATTTACATTTTTGCAAATCTCATGTCTGGCTTAATAGAACATAGATTTTCATGTCTGCTTCTGAATTTGGTCTCTTGCAACATATCCTTTGAACTATAGGAAGATAATTTGACCTTTGATAGCTACAAAGTAGGAAGGAGAGAAGTATTTTAATAGCCCTTTCAGTTAATTGTGGGCATTCATCGGCGGCGCCTGGGTGGCTCAGTGGTTAAGCCACTGCCTTCGGCTCAGGTCATGATCCCGGGTGACCCGGGATCGAGCCCCACATTGGGCTTCCTGCTCGGCGGGAGGCCTGCTTCTCCCTCTCTCCCTCCCCCTGCTTGTGTTCCCTCTCTGGCTGTGTTTCTCTCTGTCAAATAAATAAAAAATCTTAAAAAAAAAAAAAAAAAGAAATTGTGGGCATTCATCTTTGGTGCTACACCAGAATTTGACAAGTGGCAATTTCTTAAAGGTTAGTTGCCATGTGGAATATGAAACTGTATCAATTAACTTTCTGTACTCTTACATTAAGATCCATTTTTCTTGTCTTTACTTTGAATGGATTCTGAAGTGACAGGCTTATTTCATTCTTTTCCGAGGAAGTATCTGCCAGATATTGAAATGTGAATAACTATAGCTTGTTGGTCAGTCATTCATTCAAGGGGCACACTGCCTCCTGGCCTGCCCCTCACGTAGCTGCACAGGTGCTTTCCCTCAGGGCAGCCCTGGGGGTTTGGTTTGCTGAGTGCTGGTGCCGCTCTCCACTTTGGCACCCAGAGTATTAAGAAGTGTACTCAGGAGCCACATTTAATAAAATTAATACTTTTTACTGCTCAACAGTTTTTTTTTTTTTAAAGATTTTTATTTATTTGAGAGAGAGTGAGCGTGTGTGAGGCAGGGTGGACTAGAGGGAGAGGGACAAGCAGAGTCAGTGCTGAGCGTGATGGCCGTGGGGCTCTATCTCGCCACCTGGAGATCGTGACCTGGGCTGACGTCCAGAGTCCAATGCTCAACCGACCGAGTCACCCACGCGCCCCACTACTTACAGATATTTATTGAGCATCTAGCATGTACCAAGGATGATCTTAAGTGAAATTGGCTTTTATTAAAAAACTGTGACCGTGGCAATAAATATAGTGATTTTTATTATTTTTAAATAGAGCAGTGAGTGCTGAGCCACAGGAGTCCCCTGGGTTTGCACCACCAATGGAGAAGTTAAAGGGCCAAAGCAGATAACTTTTTAGTATTGTGCAAATAGCTTTGACCTTGCAGACCTTTTGTCATGTGTGTTTCCTTGCCTTCAGGGTGCAGGTGCTGGGTGCGGGTTTCCTCTCTTCAGCCTCCTCAGGGTTCTGTGAGGGGGCAGAGGCTGTGGAGGAGGGTGCTTTGAGAAAGAAGGACTGCCAGGTACCAGTGGGGACTGATGTGGTTCTTGTTTTGCTGTAGATCTGGAGCCGGAACCATTTGTTTCCCAGCGCAGAGGAAGCTACTCTTTTCCTCGGGACCCTGGACACTATTTTCCTCTTCTCTTATGCTGTGGTAAGTTTCAAATTTGGGGTTTTGGGTTGAGGAATGTTATAAATGGAAGTGACTCCAGCCAAACCGTAGGAAGTTTGTAAGGTATTCTAGAATTTGCTGACTGAGGAGAGGTCAGCATTGCTGAAGTTTATATTCTGTGTTCCTCCATTTAGTCATCCATCCATCCATTTGACAGATATTTACTGAGCACCTAGCACGTGCAAGGTCTTTGGGAATTCACCATGAGCAACACAGGGAAAATCCGTAGTTTTATAAAACTTATATATATATGTGTGTGTGTGTGTGTGTATATATATATATATATATATTTTTTTTTTTTTTTTTTTTTTTTAAGATTTTATTTATACTTAGAGCACTCAAGCAGGGGAGAGGGAGAAGCAGGCTTCCTGCTGAGCTGGGAGCCGGACATGGGGCTCGATCCTAAGACCTGGAGATCATGACCTGAACTGAAGGCAGACACTTAACCGTCTGAACCACCCAGGCGCCCCTAAAACTTATATTCTTGAAATGGTATCTAAGAACAACAAACAGTAATACAGTGCTCTGTATAAGCAAATAGACAGTATGGTTGAAGGGGGTAGGTGCTGTGGAGAAAAAGCAGGAAAAGGAGAATAAATACCCCTGGCCAGGGAAGACCTCGGGTAGGAGGGGATATTTGAGCAAAGACCTGAAGTGGGTAAGTGGGGTTAGGGTGACTAGAACAGGAAGTGAGGCCAGAGAAGGTGTGAGGCTCAGACCTTTAGAGCTTTGGTCCTTTGGGGTTTTGGCTTTAGCCTTGAGTGAGATGAGAGCCCTGGAAAGTTTTACATAGAGGAGTACAGGATATGCCTTGTGTTGGACAGGTGCACTTGCTGGCCAGGAAACTAAACTAAAGGGCAGTGACAGAAACAAGGAGACAAGTTAGGCTTTTTCAGTTTTGAGATGAAGAATGATGGTGGTTTAGGTCCAGGGTGGGAGTAACAGAGGTGGGAAGAATAGGTTTTCACTGTGTTTTGAAAGGAGAACCAATGATTCTTTTTCCTGTTGAATGTGGAATGTAAGAGAAAGAGGTGTTGAGAACGACTCTAGGGAAGAGGTATTACAGCGGCGTGGGGGATGATGGGGAGGGTAGGATGTGGGGGAAATGTCTTTTGGACATGTTACCTGTGAGATAGCTATTATTATTTTTTTAATAAAGATTTTATTTATTTATTTGACAGAGAGATAGAGAGAGAGAGATCACAAATAGGCAGAGAGGCAGGCAGAGAAAGAGGGAGAAGCAGGCTCCCCGCTAAGCAGAGAGCCCAACATGGGACTCCATCCCAGGACCCTGAGATCACGACCTGAGCCAAAGGCAGAAGTTCAACACTCTGAGCCACCCAGGTGCCCGAGATACCTATTATTGCCCAAAGGATGAAGAGTAGACTCTTCACTATGTGAGTCTGGAGTTCAAGGTAGAGGTTTAGGCTGGGGCTACAAATTTCAGAGTCCTTGGCATATAGATAATTTTCAGAGTTACAATACTGGATGAAATCAAGGGAGTGAGTGAGGATAGAGAAAAGGAGTGACAACTGAGCCATCGGGCTTCCCTTACTTAGAGGCAGGGGACATGAGGAATAGGCGAGCAGGACCGAGGTGGAGCAGTAAAGGAGGAGGACTGTGGGATGGTGGTATCCCAGGAGCTGTACCAGCAGGACAGAGGCTAGTTCTTTGTGTGAGGTCGTCGTCTTGGATGGGGCAGCCGGGTTCTCTGTGTGGTTGTAGGGAGCAGGTGTGGTGGTTCTTAAATTAGGCTATGGGAAGTGGTGGTGACCACTGGACCCACGCACTGTGAGTGGTCCTCCTTTCCTCCCGGTGTCTGATTTCGTCTCTTGAAAATGTGTACAGTTATATAAAAGTCTTTTTTTTTAAAAGATTTTAATTATTTATTTGACAGAGATCACAAGTAGGCAGAGAGGCAGGCAGAGAGAGAGAGGAGGAAGCAGGCTCCCTGCTGAGCAGAGAGCCCAATGAGGGCCTCGATCCCAGGACCCTGAGATCATGACCTGAGCTGAAAGCAGAGGCTTTAACCCACTGAGCCACCCAGGTGCCCAAAAAGTCTTTTTTTTTTTTTTTAAAGTTTATCTTTCTGAGAGAATGAGAGAGCGCATGTGCATATCCAAGCAGGAGGAGGGGCAGAGGGAGAGAGAGAATCCCAGGCAGACTCCCTGCCAAGCTACACGGGGCTCAGTCCCAGAACCCCGAAACCGTGACGTGAGCCAAAATCAAGAGTCAGACACTTAGCAGACTGAGCCACCCAGGCACCCCATAAAAAAGCCTTTTAATTACAAATGTCCAGGTGGTGTGAAATACTTGATGAAAGCTCCAAAGTACTCTCTGAATGTTGATTTGGACAGTTATTGGAATATCTTCTTTAAAGATGAAACTTGTAGGGGCGCCTGGGTGGCTCAGTGGATTAAAGCCTCTGCCTTCAGCTCAGGTCGTGATCTCAGGGTCCTGGGATCGAGGCCCAAATTGGGCTCTCTGCTTACCAGGGAACCTGCTTCCTCCCCTCTCTCTGCCTGCCTCTCTGCCTACTTGTGATCTCTCTGTCAAATAAATAAATAAAATCTTAAAAAAAAAGATGAAACGTGTAGAAACAATTGGAGCAGACCTTAGATCATGTAGCCATGCTCCTCCCCCTGGGCCTTTTCGGTATGAAATGCCAGTGTATGGTCATCCGGCTTTGGCTGGAGCACTCCCAGGGGTGCCTCTCTTTGAGCCTTCTGTGGAGTATTTTAAGAAGGTGGTAGTCTGCGGGGTGCCTGGGTGGCTCAGTTGGTTGAGCGACGGCCTTCGGCTCAGGTCATGATCCTGGAGACCAGGGATCGAGCCCCACATAGGGCTCCCTGCTCAGTGGGGAGCCTGCTCCTCCCTTTCTCACTCCCCCTCCTTGTGTTCCCTCTCTGGCTGTGTTTCTTGCTGTCAAATAAATAAAATCTTAAAAAAAAAAAAAAAAAAAGAAGGTGGTAGTCTAGTGCAAAGACCAGCTCTGCCACCATCAGCTAGCTGTGTGAAACTTGATTTTGAAATGGAATTAACCTTTTTTGATCTTTAGTTTCCTGATCTATAGAGTTGGGATGATACCTATCCCTAGGATTAAATAGGTTTAGGAGGTAAAAGATGCCATGAAATGTCAGTGATCATACTACTTCTTTATATTGAGCTGCCTATCCTTCTGTAGCTTCCAGGCATCATGCAGGCATTTGGAACAACACGGAGTGAATTGATTTCCTAATCTGAAACACTGAAGAGAGCTTCTTCACCCCCTTTACTCTATATAGCACAAAACATGTTCAGTGGCAGCTGTAGAACACAGAATCGAAAGCTTATGGGTGCCTCTTTTGAGGTAGGGGCAGGCTAGCCGTAATGAGACACGTCATCTAAATTTTCTCTGATGTAAATGTTGTCAGTTGATCAGAAACACTTATATCTTGATTTAGGTTTTCAGTCGGGGTATTTATTCATCTTATACATTTATAGAGGAAACTGAGTGTATTGCCCTAGGCTCTTTAGTCTGCCTTGCTACCGTGACCCAGGTTTTTCTTTCCTGCCATGCAGTGGGAGGAGAGCACAAGGCAGAACATTTGTACTTATCTTCAACTAATTACCATATTTGCGTCCCTACTCCCATCCCTGCCTCATGAGGTCATGAAACCCCGGGGGTTAGTTAAGCAAGCAGTTCCTGTGTCCCAGAAGCTTCTGTCGTGCAGGACTTGTTATAACACATCTTGATTCCGAATGCAGATCGCTACGAGCAGCCCCTCTGGGAATGCAGATAACTGATCTGTAAGAGTGGATCTGTTCTAGAAAATGAAATATATTTGTGTGCATGTTTTAGTAGTATTCCTGGTTTTGTTTCTCTTTTCTTTCCTTTTCTTTTCTTTTCTTTTCTTTTCTTTTCTTTTCTTTTCTTTTCTTTTCTTTTCTTTCCTTTCCTTTCCTTTCCTTTCCTTTCCTTTCCTTTCCTTTCCTTTCCTTTTCTTTTCTTTTGTTCTTTTCTTTTCTTCTTTCTTTTTTCTTTTTTCTTTTTTTTTTCCAGTCTCCTCTTAGCCAGTGAGGGGGATCTACTTTTGTAGAATCAAAGTTTACACTGGATTACAGAATTTTGGTACATGAGTTCGTTTTCAGTATAATGTGTCATTTCATGAAACATTTGTGAAACTGATGGAGACAGCTAGTCTGGATGTAAGAATGAAGTTTAATTTTGAGTCATTTTAGTGTTTTATTTCCCTACTTGCTTTGCAACACATCTTCCTTTTTTCAGGCTGTGTTGTTATCCAGAGTTGTAAAATAAAGTGCTTTATTTTTAGGGTCTTTTCATCAGTGGAATTGTTGGAGATCGGCTTAATTTACGATGGGTGCTATCTTTTGGCATGTGCTCTTCTGCGCTAGTGGTAAGTTGATGAGTACTATCATCATTATCATCAGTATCATCATCATCTTGGTCTGGTATTATAGAACTCAAGTACCCTCCTCTCATTTCTATATGTAGAATAGAAAAGTAAAATTAATCTTCAGGTTTTTAATACTATGTGTGCCTTTTTAGTTAAGCAAGTCCTTTTAAAGTGAGATTTGGATCCTGCCCCTTCCATGACTCAGTCAGCACCAGAGCCACACATAAATAGTATCTGTGCTACTGAAGGGGCACAAGAGCCACGCATACATAGCTCGGCCTTCAGTGCCCTTGAGAACCGGGCCATGCCCACCTTGACAGTTGTGTCTGTCACTACACTTCCCATTTGGCTCTGGCCAAACTGTTTTCCGTGCTCCTACCGTACCCTGTGCCTTTCTGCCTCACTGTGTTTGCTCTTGCCCATGTTCCTGCCTTGAGTGGCTCTCTTTCAGCTCTCCATAGTCTCACTCAGTGTCGCCAGCAAGTTATTGGTCAAATGTCTTCCTTTACTGATCTTCATTCTTGAAGGTAATCAGTTCCTCTTCTGTGCTCCCTTGCCTGTATTTCTTTGAAGGTACTGAGGTTGTCGATGACTTAGTCCACTGATTTCTGTATCACTCTTGCTTTCCCTAGGAGTCTGTGGCATGGTGGTTGGCCTGGCCTCCCCGGGTGTCTGTCCCTTGTCTGCCATTTCCGAGATGTGATTGCTGTGTGCTTCAGCCTCCTTGTTGGAGTACCCCCTGCCAGGGCTGTGGGGGAGGTTGTATGGGTTTCTGCGTGTGAGGCATGTGGAGCAACGCTTGGCTGGTGAAGTGCTGGAGAGCCCAAGGCCCATATTTGATGCCTCTTTTTTTGTTTCCTAGCTCGTAGTGAGGAATTTTTGTTGGTTGAATGAAAGCATGGAGTTCAGTTAGACCCAATTTAGTATTGTTTTCCAGTATCTGCTGTTTGCGAGATTGACGCTCTTCACCTATTCACGGCCCGCTGACCCACACATATATATGTATTGTTTAAAGCCTCTATACATTTTTCTTTTGTTTTTTCCACATTTTTCAAAAATTGGAAGTATGTGCATAAACTTGCCCTTCTTGGTGTATAGTCTGAGTTTTAACAAAGGAGTATAGTTGTGTCGCCACCACTGCGTGGCCCTCCCAGCCTCAGGCAATCACTGACCATTCTTCTGTCCTTATAGTTGTGCTTTTTCCAGAATGGAATCCTACAGTATTGTACTGGTAGTTTTTAGCCCGTGCATAATATTACAAAAGAAACTTCGACTACTGATAAAACGTCCACTTGAGCAAAATACCAAAAAAAAAAAATGCAGTGACTTGGTGTAATGCTCCGGAATTCCTGAGCAGATCACAGGCTACACTGGCTCTCTCAGTGGCTGCAGTAATCACCGTAGCTGCTGCGCCCTGGTCCCCATGGCACATGTGGCACTGCCCCGACCACATATATGTGACCTCAGTCAGTCCATGCAGTAGTCCTCCACACACATGTGCCTGTAGGCAAAAGAATGGAAAGAGTGGTCTCATGAAGTTCAGCAATGAGGACTTAACTTCGTAAAGGTTAAGATGCAAGTTGGGCTGGAGTAATCATTACTGAGTGTTGTGCTTCACATCTCCAGTTGGTGGCGGCAGTTTGGTGGGCGTCTTACTCGGTGCTGCTCCGAGGAGGAGCATCTGAAGAGTCAGCCCAGGTCTCTTAGGCCCTAGACCTTAATGTGTCTCTTGATGTAAAACGTTAAGTGTGCTAGGCAGTTTGGTGTCCCTGCAGGTGTCTGTGTGGATGTCACATGTCTCCTTTTCCTCCACCCCCCCGTCTCTCAGGTGTTCGTCTTTGGCACAGTCACAGAATGGCTGCATTTCTACAACAAGGGGCTCTACTGCTGCCTGTGGATTGTGAATGGCCTGCTGCAGTCCACTGGTTGGCCCTGCGTCGTAGCTGTTATGGGCAACTGGTTTGGGAAAGCTGGGTATGCCACTCCCTTCCTCTTTAGTTTCTCCTTTCAAGTGGTTTTAATATCACATTACTCAGACTTGTCATCAAGTTGATCTTTTCAACACTACCCACATCTTTTCTCTATTTTAGAAAGTTGGACTAGCTGAGAGAGAGAGAGAAGCTTTCATGCTGGAGTATATTACAGGAAGTGGTGTGGACTTGGGGAATGGCCTAGCCCAGTGAGGCATGTTCTTATTCTGTATTTGTTATTTTTTAAAAAGATTTGATTTATTTATTTGACAGAGAGACAGCAAGAGCAGGAACACAAGCAGGGGAAAGTGGGAGAGGGAGAAGCAGGCTTCCTGCCAAACAGGGAGCCTAGTGTGAGGCTCGATCCCAGGACCCTGGGTCATGACCTGAGCCGAAGGCAGACACTTAATGACTGAGCTATCCAGGCGCCCTGTCTTTTTCTTTATTTTTTTAATTTAATTTAATTTAATTTTATTATTATTATTTTTAAAGATTTTATCTTTTTTTTTTTTTTTAAGATTTTATGTATTTGACAGAAACACAGCCAGAGAGGGAACACAAGCAGGGGGAGTGAGAGAGAGAGAAGCAGGCTTCCTGCCGAGCAGGGAGCCCGATGTGGGACTCGATCCGTGGTCTCCGGGATCATGACCTAAGCTGAAGGCAGTTGCCCAACCATCTGAGCCACCCAGGCGCCCCTTAAAGATTTTATTTATTTGACAGGGAGAAACACAGCCAGAGAGGGAACACAAGCAGGGGGAGAGAGAGGGAGAAGCAGGCTTCCCGCCGAGCAGGGAGCCCGATGTGGGGCTTGATCTTGGGTCTCCAGGATCATGACCTGAGCCGAAAGCAGTCGCTTAACCAACTGAACCACCCAGGCGCCCCAGTGAGGCACATTCTTTTTTTTTTTTTTTTTTTTTTTTTAAAGATTTTATTTATTTGACAGAGAGAAACACAGGCAGAGAGGGAACACAAGCAGGGGGAGTGAGAGAGGGAGAAGCAGGCTTCCCGCTGAGCAGGCAGCCCGATGTGGGGCTCGATCCCGGGTCTCCAGGATCATGACCTGAGCACATTCTTAATACTTCGCTGGCTATGGTCAGATTTTAAGCTTGGCTAAAGCATTACATCTCAGTTTTAATAAAAATCTTTCCTTTACAGAATGTAAGTAACCTAACTTGAAGAAATCTCACATGCCATCCCATCATGTGTGTTCCTGTCGGTTTTGCCTTCCCTTCCCTTTTTGGAGACTCAGTGGTCTAGTTTTACCTTATTACATTATAGGTGAAAAAACTGAGGCCAGAAATTATCTATAGGACTTGCCTAAAATCACATAGCAAAGACTCTAACAACATGTGGATGAAAAGTGCCAAACTTTGGGACTTAAAAGCCCAAATTGGACATTTTTTCCCTAAAACTTCAAGTAGTTGTCAGATGGTATGTGAGTTTATGTGGCTGCCAGGGGGAAGAATCGTATTTCACTTACAGAATGGAAAATAAGTTGAGATACCCAAACACTTGGCTTTGTTTTATGCCTTTTTGGTGACATTCTGATTTCAGGAATATTATTAATTTGGATTTCCTTCATTATTCCTGGATGCATGCTCTGCCTGGCTGCCTTCAGATTCCTAGCCTCTCCAGTTCCACGATGGGAGACATGATGCCTACTGGCTAATGATCTGTCATGTCATGAGAGTTCACCTGTGAAATATCTTGTGGGTAGAATAAGTACCATTTAATGAGCATATGCTGACTCTACTTCAGTGTGCTCGTGATTTCTATTAAATTCTAACTCTAGCTTTACTGGTTTAATAGAATTAATTTTAAGAGGTGCTTGTTCCCATGTGATACTTGAGTTTTCTTTTGGACTAGGTGGTGCTATCTGTTCATATACTGCTTATTTTTTATCAAGATTTTTAAAGTAATTTTTTTTCCATTCCTGTTTTTTGAAAATTAGACAAAGGCTTCTTGTTTATTTTGGACAAATCAGATAATATAAATGAATAAAGAGAAATGAAGGTAAAACCACTTGAAATCTTGTCACTCAAAGATAATCTCTTGGACACATTTTTTAATTTAAAAATTTTGTTTTAAATTTATTTTTTGAAATAAAGATTTTATTTGTTTGGGATTCTGGGGAGAGGGACAGAGGCAGAGGGAGAGGGAGAAGCAGACTCTCCACTGAGCAGGGAGCCTGATGCAGGGCTCTATCCCAGGGCCCGGGTATCATGACCTGAGCCCAGTGACTGAGCCTGAGTCGGGGTGCCTGAGCACCCCTCACATTTTTTTTTTAACTTATTTATGTGAGAGAGAGAGCATGAACCATGGGAGAGGCAAAAGGAGAGGGAGAAGCAGACTCCCTGCTGAGCATGGAGCCCAACATTGGGGCTTGATCCCAGGACCCCACAATCATGACCTGAGCCAAAATTAAGAGTCAGCTGCTCTACTGACTGAGCCACTTTAGGTTAGTTTGAATTTTCTCAAGTTTTATATAGAATCATATAGTATATACTGTTTCTTGTCTCCTTGATCCACTGTAATTATTCTGAGATTCAAGTCATGTACATTGATAGTTCATTCCTTTTTATAGCTCAGCAGTAATCTATTGTATCACAGTTTATCTTTGTACCTGTTGTAGAACATTTGGGTTGTTGTCAGTTTTCATCTATTACAAATAAAGTTCCTCTGAACGTTTGTGTACAAATCCTTGTATGAACATATGCTTTCATTTTCCTTGGATGAGTATGTCAAAGTAGAGTGGCTGGGTCATGTGGTAGGTGAGTGTTTATCTTTTTAAGAAACTGGTGGTTGGAACACCTGGGTTGCTCAGTCCATTAAGCATCTGTCGTAGGCTCAGGTAGTTCCGCATCATCGCATCCTCCCATCATCCAGCTCCTTGCTCCCCCTGCTTGTGCATTCTCCCTCTGTCTGACACCTAGATACATAAGATCTCTTAAAAAAAAAAAAAAAAGCGTACCTGGGTGGCTCAGTCATTAAGCGTCTGCTTTTGGCTCCCAGAGACCCAGGATCGAGCCCCCCATCAGGCTGTCTGTTTGGCAGGAAGCCTGCTTCTCCCTCTCTCACTCCCCCTGCTTCTGTTCCCTCTCTAGCTGTGTTTCTCTCTGTCAAATAAATAAATAAAATCTTAAAAAAAAAAAAAAAAAAGAAACTGGCGGTCTCTTCTAAAGTGGTTTTACCATTTTAAATTCCCATCAGCAGAGTGGAGTGTAAGCTCTAGTTGCTATGTATTCTTGCCAACACGTATATGTGGTCTTTTCACTTTTAGCTATCCTAGTAGGTATGTAGTACATCATCGTGGTTTTTATTTACATTTCCCTAATGTCTGATGATGTTGAACACCTTTTTATGTGCTTATTTGCATCATATTTTTGTGTGCATGAAGCCTCTTTTTCAAAAACTTTATCTTGAGATGATTGTACATTCATACTCTGTAACATTATATTGGAATTTTTTTTTAAGATCTTATTTATCTGACAGAGAGAAACATAGCCAGAGAGGGAGAAGCAGGCCTCCCGCCGAGCAGGGAGCCCAATGTGGGGCTCGATCCCGGATCTCCAGGATCATGACCTGAGCCAAAAGCAGTCGCTTAACCAACTGAGCCACCCAGGCACCCCTGAATTTTTTTTAAGATTTAAATTTTTAAATTAAAAAAATTTTTTTAAAGACTTTATTTATTTGACAGAGAGAGATCACAGGTAGGCAGAGAGACAGGCAGAGAGAGAGGAGGAAGCAGGCTCCCTGCCAAGCAGAGAGCCCTACGTGGGCCTCGATCCCAGGACCCTGAGATCATGACCTGAGCTGAAGGCAGAGGCTTTAACCCACTGAGCCACCCAGGTGCCCTAAATTTTTAATTTTTTAAAAATTTTATTTATTTGATAGAGACAGCGACAGAGGGAACACAAGCACAGGGAGTTGTAGAGGGAGAAGGTGGGCCTGCTGATGTGTGCCTTGATCCTAGGACCCTGGGATCTGAGCTTAAAGCAGACGCTTAATGACGGAGCCACCCAGGTGCCCCGATTTAATTTTTTTTTTTAAGTAATCTCTACACCTAGTGTGGAGCTTGGATTTACAATCCCAGGATCAAGAGTTGCATGCTCCACCTACCGAGCCAACCAGTGCCCCTGGGTTGTTTTTGTATTACTGATTTTTGATAGTTTTTTATAGTCCAGATGTCAGTCTCTTATTAGATAAGTGATATGCAAATATTTCTACCTAGTCTGTGGCTTACTTTCAAAATTCTCTTAACAGTGGCTTATAATGGGCACCTGGGTGGCTCAATTGGTTAAGCGACTGCCTTCGGCTCAGGTCATGATCCCAGAGTCTCAAGGTCATGATCCCAGAGTCTCAGGTCATGATCCCAGAGTCTCAAGAGTCCTGCATTGGGCTCCCTGCTCAGCGGGAAGCCTGCTTCTCCCTCTCTCACTCCCCCTGCTTGTGTTCCCTCTCTAGCTGTGTTTCCCTCTGTCAAATGAATAAATAAAATCTTTAAAAAAAAATTAAACAAAACAAAACAAACCGGTGGCTTATGATGTGCCCGAAATTGAACTTTAATGTAATACTGTCTTTTTTTTTTAAAGATTTTATTTATTTATTAGAGTATGCACATGAGAGACAGAGAGAGAGAGAGAGTGTGTGAGAGAGAGAGCGCGTGCAGGGGCAGGGGGAGAGGGAGAAGCAGACTCCCTGGGACCCTGGGATCATGACCTTAGTCCAGGGCACATGCTTAACCGACTAAGCTACCCATGTGATCCTAGCTTAATACTATCTTTAAGGGACCTGATATTTTGTCATTTAAAATGTACTTGGTGTACTGGGTGTACTTTAAAAAAAAAACTTAAGATAGGATGTTGATTCTTTGGAATGTGAACTTTCACCGTTTGGCCATTTTGTGTTTGAACTGCACCAGAATTCCCTCTGATTCTATTGTCTTCTGTGTGTCACTGTTTTCTCTCTTAGACGAGGAGTTGTTTTTGGTCTCTGGAGCGCCTGTGCTTCAGTGGGCAATATTTTGGGAGCATGCCTAGCTTCTTCTGTTCTGCAGTACGGTTATGAGGTAGGTATTTCCTTCTAGCTTTTTCTTGAGTACATATAATTTGTTTTTTAGGAAATAATACTGTGGCCATCTAGAACTGTGCAGAGCTGCGTTTGGATGGGCAAGGCTTACATTAAAAGTGGACAAACTTTTGAGAATTTCAGACACAGAACTTATTCATGGGAAAAATAGCCAAGGCTGAAGACAGTATAATCAGTTGGGAAAAAAGTATTTGCAACTCATGTTACAGATAAGAGTTAATCTCCCTAATAAGTAAAGCATGCCTGCAAATTGATAAGAAGTCCAACAATACACAGAAAGAAAGGTAAAAGATTTAAATATGTAGCCCATGAAAAATGAATAGAAATGGCTTTGAAATAGAGGATAAGGTATTCCACTGCATTTGTAACTTATTCCTTCATTCAGCAAATATGTAGTATAGTTCTCTAAGTGCCCCTAGGCAGTAGAGAATAGAGCACTGGCCGAAAAAGAAAAATCTCTGCCCTGTAGAGCTTAGATGTTAGTTGGTGGAGAAATGAAATTAAAACTGCACTGTAAAAAAGAAAGAAAATGAGAAGAAAGAGACTATGCTGTATACTTATTATATTGGTAAGAATCCATAAATTTGAGAGCAGTTGGTGTTTATGAGGATGGGGACGAACAAGCATTGACCTCTCTTGGAGTCAGTCTGAGACTGTCTAACAAAAGGACAACTGCTCTGACCGAGCTGTTCCACCTTCGGGAATTAATCCCACAGGTGAATAGGCTTCCATGTTTACAAAGTGATGTATCTTCGTGGTTATTTCAACATTGTTTTTAAGAGCAAAAAATTAGTAACACATGTGAACCAGGAGGGACATACAGTATGACACGTCTGTGCCAGGAAAGGCGACTTGTGAAGTGGAATTGAGAAGAGCTCTGGGTCCTGGAGGGAAGGTTCTCCATACTTTAAGTGAAGAAAGTCAGGGTACAGAACAGTGTGTACTGAACAAGGCCATTTTCATAAAGTGGAAGAAGAATCAGAGTGTATATTTGTATTGGCCTGTATGTTTCTTTTTTTTTTAAGATTTTATTTATTTATTTGACAGAGAGAGAGATCACAAGTAGGGAGAGAGGCAGGCAGAGAGGAGAAAGCAGGCTCTCTACTGAGCAGAGAGCCCGACGTGGGCCTCGATCCCAGGCCCCTGAGATCATGACCTGAGCTGAAGGCAGAGGCTTGAACCCACTGAGCCATCCAGGCGCCCTGGCCTGTATGTTTCTAAAACAGTCTTAGGGAAGTAGAAATCAAAGAACAACAATGGTTATATGTTAGGAGAATGGGGATTAAGTGGACGGGAAAAGAGGTAGAAGGGAGAGTTTTTATTATCCATCTACTTTTTGTTGCTTAGATCATGTGAAAGTGTGATGTCTTAAAAAACCTAAATAATTAAAAGTAAGTAAGTTGCTCTTTTTTTTTTTTAATTTTTATTTTTTATTTTTAAAATTTATTTGACAGCGAGAAACACAGCTAGAGAGGGAACACATGCAGGGGGAGTGAGAGAGGGAGAAGCAGGCTTCCCGCCAAGCAGGGAGCCTGATGTGGGACTTGATCCCAGGTCTCCGGGATCATGACCTGAGCCGAAGGCAGTTGCTTAACCAACTGAGCTACCCAGGCGTCCCAAGTTGCTCTGTTAAAAAGTAGATAAATCTTGAAATAGTTCACCAAGTGTTTGGTCGAAGAAGAATTTTGGTTGAGTTAGGTTCAGTGAGAAGTCCTTCCTGTATTCCTATTCACCTTTATTCCAGGCTTCTTGGCTTTGCATGTGGGTTGTACTGATTGGCTCAGATGGGAATTTTGGTTCACCCTGGGTGTGGCTCCCAGATAACAACTTCTGGAAGCACTAATTTTGTCACTGTCTTTTCCAAAAATTTAGACCGTCTGTCCACATCAGGCTCTGTCCCCTGTTAAATAGAATTCCTCTATGTAGCCTGGCTTTTGAGGTTCTTTAATCTTTTTTTTTTTTATGATTTTATTTATTTGACAGAGAGAGACACAGTAAAAGAGGGAACACAAGCAGGGGGAGTGAGAGAGAGAGATAGACGCTTAACGACTGAGCCACCCAGGCACCCGAGGTTCTTTAATCCTTTCTTTTTTTGTTTTTTTTTAAGATTATTTATTTATTCATTTTTTTGACACAGAGAGAGAGAGATCACAAGTAGGCAGAGAGGCAGGCAGAGAGAGAGGAGGAAGCAGGCTCCCTGCTGAGCAGAGAGCCAGATGTGGGACTTGATCTCAGGACCGTGAGATCATGACCTGAGCTGAAGGCGGAGGCTTAACCCACTGAGCCACCCGGGCACCTGAGGTTCTTTAATCTTGATCTCACCTTTTCCTAGTGGTATTCTGCCCCTCAGCAGAGGGCCGTGCTTTGACCATGCAGGAGGCTTTCTCTCTCATTCACACCCGTCCCCTTGCTTCAGGCATGTTGGGACAGACTGTCAGTTGCCTTTTCAGCTTTTACTGAAGCCACTTGTTGCTGCGCCAGCATCATTAGCTGTTTCCTTCAGTCTGTGTTTCTTATTAGGACTGGGCCTTCTCCTTTATTTGCCTACTTGATGCCTTGTACTATTGTTTGATGTATTGTTTAATCTGTACAACTGGAGAGTATTTCAAGGGCAGATGTTGTCTCTTGTGGGAGGCTTTGAGGGACAGAGAATGAGGTTTTGGAGCCGGTCCTGATTTCACAATTGTGGTGGTAACCACTCAGTGTCCCTGGGACCGTAATTGGTCTCTCTGAGCCTCCAGGGGAAAATGCATGGAAAATACAAGTGAAACAGTTCTGAGCCTGGCATGGCGTGAGCACTCAGTGCTCATTTACTTCCCGATGCCCCTCTTTTCCCCCTCACCCCCCAGCTCCCCACCTTCCCCACATGTGCTTCTAGTGAATGTGCTCTAACCAGTATCCCAGATGTGTAAGTAGCACCTCTCTCTTCTCTTCCCCAGTATGCCTTCCTCGTGACAGCAGCTGTACAGTTTGCCGGTGGGATCGTCATCTTCTTTGGACTCCTGGTGTCACCAGAAGAAATTGGTGAGGAGAAGCTGCCCTTTCTATTCAGTGTGTTTTACTGTTACGGGCAAAGAGAAACCTGAGGCCAGCACAGCCAGTCTCTTTTACCCTAGAACTGTGAGCGCCTGGGGGGTTGAAGGAGTGGTATTTGCTCTTTGTGTCCCGTAGACACTGGTTGGCTGACTGGGGACAGCTGCAGACGTTTGAGGGGAGCAGGCTCACCTTTCTAGATTCAGGGAAAACTCTCCATTTGCAAATGAGTTTTATCATTGAGACAGTGACTGGCAGTTAGCATGGTCTGTTTATTATTTCACTTCTCAAGAAGGTTTCTTTCCCTTCATAAAAGTATTTTAGTTTGATACTTATCTGTGGTTACAAACAAAACCATAGAAGCAAATAAATGTACAATTCTTTTGTGTGTTATTGGAGAGCCATGTCAGTTTAATAGTATGTAGTTAACATTTTTTAAATGTAATAGAGATAGTATAATGTCATTGAAAAAGCATTGCTTTGATGCCATGAAGTAGAATATGCTTATTAGCTGTGTGACCTTAATCGACCTTGGTTGACCTTGGCCTTCAGCCTTAATTGCTGCTTCTGTAAAGTGGAGGTAAAAATAATCTCAACCCCATGGGTAATTGTTGAGTGCAAAGCACCTTGCATAGTACCAGGCATCTGGAAGGCACTCTATAAATCATGGCTATTATTGTTTTAGGTCTCCCATGTATTGAGGCAGAAGAAAATTTTGAAGAAGACTCACATAGGCCATTAATTAATGGTGCTGAAAACGAAGACGAATATGAGCCTAATTATTCCATCCAAGAAGGCAATACTGTTACCCAGGTCAAGGCAATAAGCTTTTATCAGGCCTGTTGTCTTCCTGGAGTTATCCCGGTAAGGACTGTTCAGATCTCCTTACTGCAACTCCTGAAATATTATAGCTTGGATATTAGCTCTACCTGTGATAAAGCATCTTGAAGTATTTAGCTTCTCTCTGATGCTTTTCTTTCGGAATATACGTTCAGAAGAATATTGTATAGTGCCCCCTCAGCTTGTGTGTAGGAGGGCAGGCCTTGAAATTTTATCTGCATTCTGACGCAGG
>PITA01022040.1:0-31258 GCA_004023965.1 Spilogale gracilis | reverse complement strand
ATGTTCATCGCAGGAATGGCCACAATCGCCAAACTGTGGAAAGAGCCAAGGTGCCCATCAACAGATGAATGGATAAAGAAGATGTGGTACATATATACAATGGAATACTATGCCTCCGTCAGAAAGGATGAATACCCAACTTTTGTAGCAACATGGACTGGACTGGAAGAGATTATGCTGAGTGAAATAAGCCAAGAAGGTAAAGTATCGCATGGTCTCACTTACTTGCGGTGCATGAGGGGCAAACTGGAGGACAGTGGCAGAAGGAAAGCAAATGGGAACTAGGGTAATCTAGGGAGGGAAACGAAACAACAGAGATTTTGAACACAGAAACAAACTGAGGGACTTGCCTCTTTGTAAAACCCACTGGGGGATGGGAGAGCCTGGTGGTGGGTACTGGGGACACCTAAAGCGTGGAGCACTGGGCGTGGGGAATGGGGACTGAATCTTGAAACACTGGAAAAAAAATTTTTAGTAACAATAAAAAAAATAAATAAAATTAAAAATAAAATAAAATAAAAGGTAAAAATCTGAAAAAAAAAGAAAATCTATTTTGAGATACTTCACTTTATATAAATGGACTGTTAAAAAAAGATTTTATTGATTTGAGAGAGAGAGAGAGAACACACACACACAAGCACAGAGAGCAGCAAAGGTAGCTGCAGAAGGAGACAGAGAGGGAGGCTCCCCAGTGAAGAGGGAGCACAATGCAAGGCTCTATCCCAGAACCCTGGAATCACGACCTGAGCTGAAGGCAGATGCTTAACCAACTGAACCACGCATGTGCCCCTAAATAATGGGACTTTTAAACAGCCTAGATTTGAGTGTCCAAACTCCAAGATCTGAATTCCTATGTGGCTAGGTACCAAAAGTGAGGGTCCAGATTAATGACCCAGATTCTTAATAATCATCTGTTATATAATGGTTTGGTTAATGTTTATGAAGAAAATTATGCCATAGAGTGGTAAATTCAGCCATGATGAAAATTTTCAGAGTGTGACTAATTATTAAACTCACAATGCATTCGTAAGTTTCATTTTTTCTCAATATTAATGAGTGGGTTGATAGTATCAGTCTATCTAAAAGGTCACTTCATCTGTGACATTCTTTTTGTAATCTCTCCATCAATATTAAGACAAAGGTAAATGCCATATTCTTGCATGGTTTGCTTTGAAAATAGTTAGCAAATGCCAAGCCATTGTAATTTTTCTAGCCCTTCAATATAGAAGGAAGCTGTGGATTATTTTTATTTTCCTTCAGCAATGCAACAACAGACAATGATGCTTTTGACAAGTCAAGATAAACATGAAAAACATCCTGAGCTCTCAAGATGAATCAGATAACCTTTGGTGTTATAAAGGTTGCTGACTCTCTAGGAGCATATGTTCTTTCTAGCAAAAAGCCCCAATTATTATCTAAATCTTAAATTTGTAACAGTTATTATAGCCCAATTTTAATCATTTAGATATTTGATGCCTGACTGTCTTCTCTCTCAGTCTAAAAACATTTGACGTAAATGTCCACAAAATAAAACTTTTTTTTCCTTATTTGAATATAGTTACATAATTGGGTATGGAGCAGTGGGAAACATTAACTCAGTTTCCTTATTTCTCACCCAATATCATTAAGCATTTCATCTGTATAGGAGATGTTAGCTAAGAAAACTCATTTCCTATAGTCTGGATACCACAGCATTTATAAGAGAAATAAATGAGTTCATGATATATCTATGGAATTGAAATCACAGCAGGGTAAAACCATTAACTGCAGTTCTCCACGGAATATATAATTAATCTAGGAATCCATTATGTAGCAGTTTGGTTTGTTGAAAGCCATGTGAAGGGATCTTTCCATCATTCACTTGTTTAGTACATTAAGGGGTGAAATATGTGTATTGAGAGGTGGTAAAATATGATGGTTAAGTGCTTGGACGCAGGAGATAGATTGCCTCTTTGTAAAACCCACTCTGCAACTTACTAGCTATGTAACTTGAGATGACACTTCTCTGTGTAGTACCATTCTCTGTGCTTCAGTTTCTTCATTTTTAAAATAAGAATACTAATAGTACCTGCCTTACAGTGGTGTTGTATGGATTAAATGAGTGATCGTATGTTAAGAAGTTATACAGAATCTGGCACAGGAGAAATTCTATATAAATGTGAACTTCCATTGCTATTATTATATATACTTCCTAGGTCTATTACTCAAAAGATAGCCCTCCTTAAAACATGGACAGTAAATGTTCCCCAGTGATGGTGTTGTAATACCGAATTGGGGTACGGATTGAAAATTGGTAGTTAATTCCAAATGTCAATTCATTTGTCAATTGACCTGTAGTGATTATACAGAGTGTTTATACAAATAAGACATGAAGTTTTCCATGATAGAATTTATAATGCCATGGTGAAAAAAATATAGTGGATTTTAATAAAATGCAGGATATAAAAAGTGCTCAATAAAGATGTGGGTATAGTTTAATTTTGGTGGCCTTGAAAGGCTTTTAATTATTATTCAGATGAGCTATTTGGACTGAAAATGGAAAGATATATATGATTTTATATTATTTTGACAGGTGGACATAGTTGGATAATGGGCTTTGTTGTGGCTAAGTCACCAGATATATAATATATATGATGATGATGATGATAGATAGAGGATATAATAGTAGATGATTGGGCAAATATATTAGGTATTGATTGGAAATGTTAGAAATCTTAAAACCTCCTAAGGAAACTGACACATCTTGAGATGAGAAAGCCAGTGTTAAGTGCTTAAACAGAGCAGAGATATAATTGAATGTGACTGTTAGAAATAAAATATTGACAGTTGTATAGAGAATGTCCAAGAAACTTTTGGTGAACTATTCTTGTAAAATAGTGCTTTGAATTCATGCTTTGAACTTACATACCTATCACAAACACAGTAAAAAAGTTATAAAATAAAATAAATAATACTAGATGTACTCTGTGGAACAGAAAAGGAACAATAACCCAGAGTTGTGAGAACTGTGGCATTAAGATCCACCCCACTAGTATCTGTACCCAAAAGCAAGAATAGTTATGGGTGGGGTTATGAGGGCAGCAAGGACCATGCACATAGTGAAGGACTACTGCGAGATAAGCACTGAAGGGGCAACCAAAGGAACTTGCTGTTTCCTAGAAGAATCCAGAAGACAATTGCTCTGTAGACTGGAATTCCAGCTTATACACAGGGAAATACACCTGAAGAAAATATAAAAAGCCACCTGGACTGAACTTGGTCCAAATTAATCTTCTACCAACTTCAGGCAATGGAAGGAGCCCTCGGTGAACAAGTTAAAACCTATCATCAGACTTGAAGCATGGGGAAGATAGTTCCCAAAATGAACACTAGAAGAAAAACTAAAAGACAAAAGACCAACAAAATCACCAGTTGAAACATGAATTTTCTAAAAATGAATTAGAAAAACTAAAAGCCAAAAGACCAACAAAATCACCAGTTGAAAAATGAATTCTTTCATGGAAGAAAAGAATAATTTTAGAAAGTTATGATCCAAGAGTATGTAATTAATAATGTTATTAAAAGAATGATAATTTATGAAAGAAAAAGAGATATATGACCCAGGAGGAAGTGAACAAGAGATTTTTTTAAATTAACTAAAAACAAAATCAGATAAATACAATTAAAGTTTCCTTAAGTCAGTCAAAAGGAAAATGGTAATTTATAAAATAATAAAGTAGTAATTCAATTAGCATAAAGCAAAGGCTTCTCAATAAAAGAAAATTTGACTTCTAAATTATTTTAATGTCATTTTTTAAAATTTTTATTTAATTTTTCAGTGTTCCAAGATTCATTGCCCATTCCCCACACCCAGTGCTCCATGCAATACATGCCCTCAGTACCCACCACCAGGCTCTCCCATCCCCCCACTCCCTTCCCTCCAAGACCCTCAGTTTGTTTGAGTCCAAATTTTCTCATGTTTCATTTCTCTCCCTGAATTATTCGACTTCTCATTTCCTTTCCTTCTCCTACTGTCTTCTATATTACCCCTTATGCACCACAAGTAAGTGAAACCATGTGATACTTGACTTTCTCTACTTGGCGTATTTCACTCAGCATAATCTCTTACAATCCAGTCCATGTTGCTACAAAAGTTGGATATTCATCCTTTCTGATGGAATATACAGTATTCCATTGTATATATGTACCACATCTTCTTTATCCATTCATCTGTTGAAAGGCTCCTCGGCTCTTTCCACAGTTTGGCAATTGTGGCCATTGCTGCAATGAACAGGCATGTGGAGTTGATGTATCCTCATTCTCACTGGTTTCCATGAAATGTTTCAGTTCTTTGATTTCCTGGTTGATCCACAGATTCTTGAGCAGGTTTGTCTTTAGCTTCCAAGTGTTTGATTTTCTTCTGAACTTTCTGTGTTGAGTTCCAGTTTCACAGCAGTGTGGTCAGAGAATATGCAGGGAATAATCTCAATCTTCTGGTATCAGTTGAGTCCTGATTTGTGACCTAGTATGTGGTCTATTCTGGAGAAAGTTCCATGTGCACTAGAGAAGAATGAGTATTCTGCTGTTTTAGGGTGGAAGGTTCTGAATATATCTATGAGATCCATCTGGTCCAATGTGTCATTCAAAGCTCTTGTTTCTTTATTGATTTTCTGTTTAGATGATCTGCCCATTGCTGAGAGTGGTGTGTTAAGATCTCCTATATTAATGTATTTGGGTCAATATGCCTATTTTGCTTAACAGTTAGCTTATGTAGTTGGCTGCTCCCATGTTGGGGACATAAATATTTACAATTGTTAGATCTTATTGGTGTATAGACCCTTAATGTCATTTTCAAATGAAAAAATTAAACACAGAAAACAGACAAGAACCCAATATAATACTTTTAATAGGGAAGAAAAAAATGGAATGGTAGAAAAAAATGAAGTGGGAATGAGGACTTTCCAGATGTAAAGAATGATGCAAGGGGCGCTTGGGTGGCTCAGTTGGTTAAGTGACTGCCTTCAGCTCAGGTCATGATCCTGGAGACCCGGGATCGAGTCCCACATCGGGCTCCCTGCTTGGTGGGAAGCCTGCATCTCTCTCTCTCACTCCCCCTGCTTGTGTTCCCTCTTTGGCTATGTTTCTCTCTGTCAAATAAATAAAATCTTAAAAAAAAAATGATGCGAGGTTTTAGATTAAAAGTAAATATCTAGTACAAATACAAAAAAGTACGTTTGTACCTTGATATTAAATTTAAGTATGAAGACCCTAGAAAGGAAAAGAAGGACCATTACATGACAAGATAAAGAAATCACTGAGAACATATAACAATTTTTAACTTGAATGTACTTAAAACCATAGATGAATGTTTTTTAAACTTTGGAGGGATTACCAGGAAAAATGGGAATTAGCAGTATCTCTCTCTCAGATAATAAGAGTAATATTTTTAAAAACTAGGACATAAACAACAAATAAGCTAATACAAATATATAAACCTGAAATCCACACGTATATGATGTTCACTTTTTTTAAAGCATGTATGTGGAAGCTTAACAAAAATTGACACATACATGAAAGAAAACAAAGAAATTCAAAGAATGGTATCTTAAAAATCACATTTCCTTTTACAGTGATGAGAGAGTACTTTTCCAAAGCTTTCTATCTTAGATATCAAAACTAATGACAATGATATCAGTTTACCCAACAAAAGTAAAACCTGTTTTCTAAAACGTCATTATAGAACTAAACACAGAATTGCAAACTTCTGTAGAATTCATGGACACTTAAAATAGGAACATGTTCTCTTACTATACTTTTGACTCAATCCCGTTTACCTGTTTCTTGATTTATTTCCTTATCTTAAAATAAGGAGATTTTATTATATGACCCTTCCATTAAGTAACTGCATTATGATACATCTTTAATCTTTCAACTGCTGCATTTTCTTCATGTTTCTTATAGAAATAGTTTGCCTTTCTTAAAAGTTACAGAGAAAAGGTAGTTTGGGGAATCAGACAAACCTGATCTTCAATCAGGTCCTGCCACTCACTAATTCTATAACTTTACATGAGTTATTTATTCTGTTGAGCTCAGCTCTTTTATCTCTGAAAACAAAATCAACCTCAATTTTCAGTGATGTGAAAATGTTTTGAAGTTTCAACCAATATTGACCCACAAAATTGCAAGTTACCTATAAAGTGTTGGGCATTAAATGCAATAGATTAGAGAGAGAGCATCTAAACTATGGAACACATAGTATTAATTCCTTCCCTCTCGATTCCTCACCTTTCTCCCTGTCTTTCTCCCAAGAACTAGTGTATGACTCAGCATCAACAAACCATGTTGCTTTGTATATGTTAGAACAGGCATGCAGAGAACACCTGTGGGGCTCAGGTGATTAAGCGTCTATGTTTTTCTAGGTCATGATCTCCAGGTCTTGGATGCAGCCCCACATTGGGCTTCCTACTCACTCGGGAGTCTGCTTCTCTCTCTCTCTTCCTCTGCCCCTCCCTACTTCTCATTCTCTCTCAAATAAAATCTAAAAAAGAAAGAAAGAGAGAGAGAGAGAAAGAAAGAAAGAAAGAAAGAAAGAAAGAAAGAAAGAAAGAAAGAAAGAAAGAAAGAAAGAGAAAGAAGGGAGGAAGGGAGGAAGAAAGAAAGAAGAAAGGAAGAAAGAAAAGAAAGGAAGGAAGGAAGGAAGGAAGGAAGGAAGGAAGGAAGAAAGAAAGAAAGAAAGAAAGAAAGAAAGAAAGAAAGAAAGAAAGAAAGAAAGAAAGAAAGGAAGGAAGAAAGAGCATGAGCAAGAAAACAAGGCACAATAGTGCTGAGGAGGAAGCGCTGCCCCCCTGTAAAACTGGACATCTGAAACCTAAGCATACTGTTGCGGCCCAGTCAAATTCCAACAGACACAGTTTACGAGTGTTTGTCTCCAGCTCTAGCTCTTTCTTGAGCACAATACTGTGAGAGCTGCTCAGCAATTTGTAGGACAGAATAGCAAGGCAGGCACTCTCTCTGCTCTTTTCATAAATTATACTAAATTGATGCAAGCAGATAGTATGAAATGCCTTTTTGCTTTCCAGGTTCGAAACAACTATTGAATTATTTATATGTTATTTTCCTTTTTGGGAAATTAAATATTCTCCCTATTGAAGATTTTAGAGTATCTGAGGGGAAAATTATTCAATTTGCCTTGTGTAATGATAACCTACACTGTAATTCAAGCAAACTTACTTCTCAAGATATAAAATTTCAAGGCATTCAGACAGGATTATTATCTCAGCTTTTGGTGAGATTTTTCATATCTGTTTTTAACTTAGATTTTAATTTCATACTAGATATGAAGTACAATTTCCTCACTTTCCTTGCTACAATTTTTAACCTTTACAAAGTAAAACCTCACTTTAGATTAGGCTATGGAAAATTTTCCCCTTCAAGACATTGAAAAATTTTGAATTTATGGTCTGACAGTACATTAAACAAACAAAACACACACATATTCGAAAATTAAACTCACATTAACTATAAACACACATTGCCACAAGAAAACTCTAAAAGTAACTTTACAAAATGAACTGCACTACTGAAATATGTAGAATTCTAGATCCCTCACCTTTTTTGTGCTTTGTCTCTAAGAAAAGATTGCATAAAAACAGAAACAAGTAAATTAGAAATATCTAGAATGGATTCTTCTTTCCTTAGCCACCTGGATACTTAACAAAACTTATTAACAGACTTTCATTTTTTCTTTCAATTAAACAAAAATCCTTTTGTACCTTACTTCCCCATTCCTGGGGTAAATGAGGATATATTGATGTCTTGGAAATATGCACAAGTGGGACATATGCATAAGTGACTGACCTCATGTTGATTTCCATATTCTAAAATCCTTGCTGTCCAGAAAATCTTCCTCTCCTTTACTTAAAAACCTCAGATTAAGCTACTGTGTCTAAGGGAAAACAAATGAACATAAAATGTTTATATATTAAGTTGGCAGGGTGTCCTACTTATTCATCAAAAATTATTTAACAGTTACATGAGCCAGATGTTGTTCTTTCTCTCATTACCATATTAACTCATGATAGTTAATCAGATAAAGTAGTGTCAAAAAAATTTTAAAGAGAGCAAGGAATGATGCACATGATATTTAAAAATTTGTAGTGGAACAGGAAGAGGAAACCAGAAATGTCCAGAAAATTAATTTAAATGTAGGAGACATTGAAAACGAAGTGTAAACAAGATCAGGTAAAGAATGAGGGTAATAGATACTGATGAATAACAACTTTCAGGGGAGTTTTTTCAGTGAGTTTCCATTGTACAGTTGTTTTGATCTCTCTTATTGTCGGATCCTATAAAAATGTCTGGGTTTGGTTGTTTGCATTGATACTACCATGTAGTCATTCCAATAAAAGAACCACTCTGCCCCTCTCTACACGCACTTCTTTCCTAAATATATGTCAATTGCTTTTCTCCTTTCTCTTTGCCATTCACTTTTCTCTTATGCCATTATAGATAAGTATGCATTAAAACAATTTTTTCTGTAAGGGAAGAGAGAAGAAGGTGAATAAAAATGCAGGTGACAGAACATAAGCTCTGGTTCAAATTTCCCATCTCATTATATCACATTGCTAGATTTTTAAGAATTTTCTGCCATGTTATGTTGGCAAGTTCTCAACTTACTATCAATTCCCATCCCAGAAATATGATAACAGCTCTGGATCTTTAAATCTTGACTCTCCAAAACTAGATGATCACTCTTTCTTCCTTCCACACAAGATAAAAATCACAAAACCATTTACTTTGATCCAAGTATTCTGTTTATGACGTGTTTAAATCTTCCATATTTTTGATAAAAATAGTCTTCTTCCACAAGTAAAAGCTATGTATATTACTTATATTTCAATCACTGGTATTCACTAGGAAATTTACATGATAATTCTTCTTCTGAAAGCTCCAAATAGATATACCAACATCACTGTTCCAGTACCTATTCCATGGCCTTTCCTCACTTCCAAAGATATGAACATCATCTAGTAAGAGCCAAACACCAACCTCTCCTTTAGTTATTACACTTAAGTCTACCCTTAACTAACAAGGGATGTCTTTTTGTGAGAGAAGAGCTGTTACAACAAGATGTAGAATGTGAAAGCTCTGTCCAAATGATCAGTATCACATGTGGCAAAAGCATTTCTAAATCTTGTGAGCATGACTTTACATTAACTAATGAATCTGCAACTGAAACAACAAAACTTCAAGGAATATTGCTCCCTCTTTATGGAGAAAGATGAAAGTCCAGAAAAGAAATAGAGCCAAAGAATGCTACAGATACAAGTGGCGAAGGACCCTCTGATCGCCAAAGTCCATTTCCCTCAGTATGCAGATAAAGAGTCCTAATAGATTTAATGACTTCCTCGATACAGAATTAGTTGAGAGCAGAACAAGGTCTTAACTTGAGATACTCTCAATTCTCAAGAATACCTTAGTTTTTCTTTTCTTTCTTTGGTGGAGAGTATAAAGAAATGTCAAATTCTCCAACCCTCAAATAATATTCTTAGTATTCTTTAACCATTTATAATTCTCTTATATGATGACTTTCTAATCTCCATATTGTTACAAATGTCAAAAATTATTAGCAAAAATATAAGATCATTTCCAAATTTATAAAATGACTATCCTTGATTTCATATGTCTTCACAGAAAAAGAAGAATATCTGTTTTGTACAGGAACACCTGCCAGAATTATAATTAAAATTATATATATATATAATATATAATATATATGTAATTGTATAAAATATAATATTTATAGATAATATAAAAAATACAAAATATATATTCATCCTACCTATATATTCTATTTTTTCATTCTACCTATATATTCTATGTATATAATCTATCCTTCTAATCTTCCCTAAAAATTAATGGCTTCCAACATACTTGCCTTTGTTAATGTTTATGACCATTTCAATGTATTTGGAATCTAACAAAATGAATACAGTTCAAAAACTTCCACATGTCTACATGACAAGTGGCACACAACACTTTACTAAGGTATTTCATGCCTGAGGCCCGTGATTAACACTGCCAAGGAATTTTCTGGAATGTAGGCTGGAATATTCTAAATTCTGAACACATTCCCCCAAATTTCAAGTACCTTTATAAAATGGAAAAGGGAATGCTGTCATTTATTTGACTTGGCTGGAAAATATTTTTAAAAACACTTTCTTCAATAGGGTAATATTTATTAAGAAAATAAAAAATACCTCAGTAAGTGGTACTCAGAAAAGTATGTCTAAATTTGTTGTAATCAGTAGCAAAATGCTTTATGAAAATAATGCTGATTTTACTACATCAGTAGTGTACCACTAACATGGCTGTTCTATAATTATGAATAATCAGATATCAAAGCATAAATTCTGCAACCTCAAGTGATACGGGCTATTTCATTGCTGGAAGCAACTAAACCATTCAGCAGAGAGGATTCTGTAACTTTTTAATTTTTTAAAATCTCTGTATTGGCAATTTAAACTCCTTTCAAAGCGGTGATAAAATTGCCAATTCCTTTACAATTGACAAGGTTTTTGTCCTTTTGTATAATATCTACATTCTTATCATAGTATTACTGTATAAATCTTTTGCTCTATTTACCTTGAAATAATTATTTGTAAGCTGAAGTCTTGGTATTAACAGATTTCTTTTTAATTTTGTATATCCCTGCATTTTTAACTTTTTCTTATAGATTTTTATTTTTCAACCTTTGCTCATGTGCACTTTCTTCATCTGAAAAGGCTACAGAATCTCTGATTTTGTGTTCAAAAGGGCTAATGTGGGGCGCCTCTGTTGGTTAAGTGACTGCTTTCGGCTCAAGTCATGATCCTGGAGACCCAGGATGGAGCCCCACATTGGGCTAACTGCTCAGCGGGAAAGCCTGCTTCTCCCTCTCTCACTCCCCCTGCTTGTGTTCCCTCTCTGGCTGTGTTTCTCTCTCTCATATAAATAAATAAAATCTTTTTTTTTTTTTTTTTTAAAAATGGGCTAATGCCTTCATGTCTGAAATTAATAAGTAGATAGTGAGTGTCCCACAGCACAAGCTAGCTCATGATTAGCTTCGTGAAGATACCACACTTCACATCCCTCTGAAAGAATAAACCATTTTGCCACAAATTAGGTAATCTAAAGCAGTACAAGGCAGCTCAGGGACTTGTCTGAGTAAGAGTGACTGCACTGGGTGTTTAGCGACATGACGTGTTGTGGACAGCTGGTGAAAGTTCAGGTTCTCCTAACTTAGAAGAAAACTACTTTGGGGCCCAAAGATTTTTTTATTTTCTACCCGATAGAAACTTTGTAGTAATCAGCTGATAGTTTGTAGACAACATCATTCATATCACTTACATGAAGCACTCAATCGAACATTTAAGGTAAAACAATTTTTTTTGTTCTCTAATATTTAGTGTGAAAATAGACCTTTCTTAGAGCCCTCAGGTGATAAAATTGCCATTGCCATTTTTTCTATTATGAGACAGAAGAGCATAATGGTAAAGAACTGCCTTCATCAACAGATATGTCTGGGTTTAGGGAAAAACTTCCATTTATTGGTTATGAATTACAGACAACTTATTTTACTTTGGTCATTCAATCTCTTCATCTTTTCAATAGAGGTCACTACACTACTTCATAAGGTGGTTATGGAAATGAGGAGGGATAATAAATGAAATTTAGTAAGTGCCATAAAAAGACTTTGCTGTTATATATTTATATTTATAATTAATGCCATGGTTGTTTAACTTTGTTCAGTAACGGCTAAGTGGTTTACCAATGAGTCCCTACCCAAAAGCAAAATTCAACAGCCTAGGACACTAGAAAAGCTATTGGAATAAAGAAAAACAAGGAGGAGAAGTGTTAAATCTCAAAATACATATTATGGTTGATAGTCATCTGTGTAACTTGTTCATGATGTGAGTTTATGGAAAAGAATGAAAATTTTTTTAGTTATGCTTTGAAACTTGAGGTAGATCATCAAAATCAAGAGTCGAGTCAGTTTTCCAGTTGCCACTGCTTTGACTGTGTGCTCTCAGTTTGAGGTGAGATTCCTTGCGTTATTCTTCTGGTATTTGTTGGCTTTGTATCATTTTGCCTCCTTGTCAAAATTCAGTGTTGGCTGCATGAAAGCAACCGGCATTTGTTTCTTCTGGCACAGAGAAGTGGTAGGAGAGTGACTGGGAGCGTTGTTTATAGAATAACGGCATTAGTGAACATTGTTGATCTTTAAGGCTTTCATCCCAAGAAAAACTGTGAGGGAAGTGGCAAACAGTAAAAATTATTTCCTTCGCTGTAAAATTGGAATGATAACAGGATTTTTTTTAAAGGTGTTTATTTGTAGAATCGGTACAACTGACATTTCCTTAGGTACATTGATGTATAATTCAGACAACTGGTTTGGCTTTTTCCTGCATGAATGTGCCAGATATTTGATTTATTTTAAATGACTAATTTATTTTAAGTGTGAAGCCGTTGTATATATAAGTATATACCATGTCAACAACACATCAGAATTATCAATTATTTAAGTTTTTATATAAGGGTTGTAGAAACTTACCAGGGATATGAATAAACATGTCACATGTCTGTCAGCACCAACTCAAGTTTATAGGAGGAAGAAGTCTAATATTTCTAATAGTACATACACTATTCCCCCAAAACATATATAACCATTAAAAGTAGTAAAAGTAAAATAGGATTGCTGGATCATATGGTAATTCTATGTTTAATTTTTTTTTTTGAGGAATTTCCATACTCTTTTCATAGCGGTGTATTATTTACATTCCCATCCATGGTGCACAGCGTTCCCTTTTCTCCACCTTCCCATTAACACTTGTTATCTGTCATCTTTTAGTGATGGCCATTCTAATAGGTATGAGGAGATATCTCACTGATTTTGATATACATTCCCCTGATGATTAGTGATGTGGACTGTCTGCTGGTCATTTATATGTCTTCCTTGGAAAAAAACATCTATTTAGTTATTTTATTATTAGAAGGAATAATCATGATGGTACTCATTCTGAATTTCTAGTGAGTGAATTAATTTCAACCTCAACTCTGATCATATGAAGGCTTCACTGTAAAAGCTCTCAAACTGTTATCAAGTATCTACAGAACTCAAATTTTAGCTGAATTTATACAAAATTAGTAAGATAGTTTGTTCTAATACATTTATTTAAATGAAATAGATACAATCTCTCTACATATACAAGCTAAAAAGCAAAATCACAGTTCTAGAATATGAAATATCTCCTATTATTTGATATTTAATTTTGATATCTTTCCATCTTTGTTTTAGAATATTTTGACAGACACTTCTGTATATTTTTAACTTTTTGTTTTAGCTTATTTTCTTGTTAATGAATAGTACTTCTCCCAAGAATTTGCCATTGAATTTTTTATCTATTTACTGTATCCAAAAATATTCTCACATTCTTAAAAATGAAACCATTTCTTCCTTCTGGGAAAAGATTAAAATAATAGCAGGTAAATGTTCTATCCTATACTTTCAACTATGATTAGATACTGCCAGTTCCCAAAATATAAAACTAGGAGATGAACAACCTGAGTTTTAGGGTTAGTTTTGCTACCATCTATTTACACTTGGAAAACCTTGATTTAGCTTGTTTTCTCACCAAGAAGTATTCAGAAGAGTTAATGATTGCTGTCTATCAAGTACTTACATGAGAAGGAAAGAATTTATAGCTGTTCTATACTGGCATAGCTGGTATACCACTAATGAAAATAATGTTTCCATCTTTAATGTATCTGAGTTTGATGTGTTTGCTGTTATGTAACATAGATACTAAAAAGGCAACTGAATCTGGCTATTGACAATGTCTCAGACATACTGGAATAGTTTATTTCAAGCTTGCACCTCACAAAACATCTTCACCAATAGGACATCACTTTGCAATCCAATAAGGTGGGAAGAAGGGGTTGTGTCTGTTGTACCCTTGAAAAATTAAAAAGTCAAATGATTCGCCCAGGATAATGAGCCAGAACCCTGATTCAGAGGAAGGTCCTCTAACAGTAAGTTGCATTGTTACACATACATTTCTAAAAGGGCAGTGTTGGGGCACCTGGCCCCCTTGGTGGGAAGAACATGTGACTTTTTTTTTTTTAAGATTTTATTTATTTGGCAGACAGGGAACACAAGCAGGGGGAATGAGAGAGGGAGCCAAGCAGGGATCCTGATGCTGGATTCCATCCCGGGATTTAGAGATTATAACCTGAGCTGAAGGCAGCCGCTTAATCACTGAGCCACCCAGGAGTCCCGCGCATGTGATTTTTGATCTCAGGGTCATGAAATTGAGCCCCATATTAGGTGTAGAAATTACTAAAAAATAAACTTACAAAAATAAAAGGGCACAGTGGTGATTTTCAATGTAGATTCACACATTATTTACTTGTGATTTTTAGACTTTGTAATGTTTTCTTTAAATTAAACCTTAAAATATTCTTCCTGTTTATTTTGTGTACATAAAAATATTCCATTATAGGGCACCTGGTTGGCTCAGTGGGTTAAAGCCTCTGCCTTCAGCTCAGGTCATGATCTCAGGGTCCTGGGATCCAGGCCCACATCAGGGAGCCTGCTTCCTCCTCTCTCTCTGCCTGTTTGTGATCTTGCTCTCTGTCAAATAAATAAATAAAATCTTTAAAAATATATTCCATTATATAGTGTAGTATTTAAAATCTAATAATTTTTTTGCATGGAAGATGACAAATACTTGAAAAATTTAAAGATTGAATGGATCCTCTCTGCTATTTCCATGAGTACAACTAAAATTCATCTCAAACAGAAATAAATAATCCCCTCTGAATTTGGAGGAAACACTCATCTTTTCAAGATCAAGCTTCTCAGGTAAATAATGCAAAGACTATACTGGGAAACCTACAGTTGAAGTTCAAAAAGAATGCACTACATTGATTCATTTTAAGTTAATTTTGTTAGGGGTCCAACAGCATTCCTTTGCATGTATTATAGCCAGTTTCCTCAACACCATTTGTTGAATATACTATTCTTGCCCCATTGAAAGGACTTGGCACTTTTGTCAAAATTTAAATGTGAATGACCTTATATGTGAACCTCTCTGGACTTGGAATTATATCCTATTTGTCTGTGTGGCTACCATACTAGTATCATGCTGTTTTGATTATTGTAGTTTGAATTGCTTGGAAATCGGGAAGTGTAAGTCCTCTGATTTCTCTTTTTCAATATTATTTGATTATTTAAAGACTATATATGAATTTAAGGGTAGGGATTGCATTATATCTGTAGATTACTTTGAGTAGTATTGACATTTTAATGATATTAAATCTGCCAAACATGAACATTAGTTGTCTCTCCATTTATATAGGTCTTAAATTTTTTTCAGGAAGGTTTTATAGTTTTCAGAGGGCAAGTCTTTCACCTCATTGGTTAAATCTATTCCTAAATCTTTTATTATGTTTGATGTGATTGTAAGTAGAATTGTTTTCTTAATTTCTTTTTAAGATTTTCTTTGGTAATGTATACACTATAATTGAGTCAATGTAATGTATCACATAAGTAGGATGGAGGCAAAAATCTACATGATAATATTAATTGATACAGAAAAGGTATTTGACAAATTCAGTACTCTTTTATAATAAAACCACTCAGAAAAGTAGGAAGAGAAGGTAACTTCCTTAATATGAAAAAGAGCATTTTTGCATAACCTACAACCAACACCATTCTTAATAGTAGGAGACTTAAAGCTTTAAATCAGGAACAATACTATGATGTCTGCTTTCACTACTGTTATTCACCATTATACTGACAGTTCTAGCTAGAGAAATTAGATAAGATATAAAAGGCATCAAATTGAAAAAGCAGCAGCAAAATAATCTTGATTTTCCTAATGTTAAGTAACGTTCTAAAATTTAATGAGCTAATTACTAAACAAAATGGCTTCTTTTTCAATGTTATAGGAAAAAGATTAAAAGGTTTCTATTTTAAACATCAGTCTTTCCAAATTTGTATTAAGGAAAATATTGTATCTTAAGCAATCCTTACCATGGAGAACTGGTTTTATCTCTCTGACTTGTTCTTCCTTAACAATGGTTGCTCAGAACCACAAAGCATCCTACCAGTGTCAGAAAAGAGACTCATTCTATTTTTGTTGAAATAAGGTTGAATAAGGCCATGAAGATGTTGAATAAGGCCATGAAGATGTATCAAAATTTTTGTAGTCTTCCCTTTAGTTTCTAATTATGGTAAGATGACAAGCACAATTAAAAGTAAATATTTTATTTTTATTATTATTTTTATTAAGTTAGCAAATAACATATTTTAAATAAAAATGCATAGTTTTATTACTTGAGAATTCTAATATTTCTAATTCCCTGTGCTCCATAACATTTCTCCAAGGGATTATTTGATTTAATAGTCACACTGCTTCTACTGCCACCCTTTCAGCCATAATTTCAAACTATTTTATGTAAATTCTTGGGTTAGAATTGTTTTTAGGAATTCTTATTTTTTAAAGATTTTTATTTATTTATTTATTTTACAGAGAGAGAGAGAGAACAAGCAAGGGGGAACAACAGAGAGAGAGGGAGAAGCAGGCTCCCTGCTGAGGAGAGGGGAGCTCTAACTGAGGCACCTGTGATTATGACCTGAGCCAGCCAAGAGTGTTGTTTCTTTTTAAGGAATTATTCACCATGAAATCATGTAATAAAGTCAATGAACAGAATGACAAATATGTTTTGAGGGGATATGGAAGATGTGAAGATGTACAAAACAACTTTGGTCAAAAAAAATATACATTGGGGTATTTATCTAGAGAAAATGAAAACACTAAATCAAAAATATATATGCACCAGTATGTTTATTTCATTATTTTTACAATAGCCAAGATATGGAAACAACCTAAGTGCTCATAAATTAACAAAGACCACACATACATACACAATGAAATCTTACCATTTGTGACAACACTGATGGAACTTGAAGGAATGATGCTAAGTGAAATAAGTTAGAGAAAGATAAATAGCATAGAATATCACATACATGATATTAAAAAAAAAAAAAAAGAAAGAACATAGCAGATCCAGAGAACAGACTGGTGGCTGTCAGAAGGGAGGAGAAAAATTGGGACATGGGCTAAATGAAAGGGGTCAAAGGTACAAAATTAAATTACAAAATAAATATTATTGGTATGTAAGGTACAGCATCGTAGCTATAGTCAATAATGTATTCCTATTTAAAGTTGCTAAGAATAAATCTTAAAGTTCTCAATCACAAGAAAAAAAAGTTCTAATTTTGTATAGTGATAAAAGGTAACTAGACTTATTTTGATCCTTTCACAGTGTATACAAATTTCAAATCATTGTACACTGATAATGTTACCGGTTATACCTCAATTTAAAAAAAGTAATTAAGACTTGTGGTATTTGTATCAAGATAGACAAATAGGTAAAAGAAACAGAACACAGACCTACATATATACTGTCAGTTGATTTTTCACAAAGGTACAAGGGCAATTCAATAGAGAAGCAAATAGCACTTTCAACAAATTGCCTGAAACAGGAATGTCCTGAAACTGGCTATGCATATAAACTTTAATCCATACCTTATAACTTGTCCAAAGTTTAACTCAAGTTCAAGCTTAGTCCTAAATATAAAACAACTCACGGAAGAAAATAGGACAGATTTGGGGCAGGAAACCAGAGGAGAGAAGTCATCAAAGCCCCATCATATAGGTCTTATAACATTCTGGATGTTTTTCTACATTTGATCTAAAATCACAGAGTACTGTAAGCAGGAACGTCACATGAATCATCTTTGTATGTGTCAGAATTATTCTGGCAGGAGTGTTGAGAGTGGGCTTTACAAGAGTAAAGAGATGCCAGTGGTACTGGCTTGGACTCCACTGGCAGTAGCAGAATGGGTTGCAGTCCAATTTAGAGTATATTTTGAAGACAGGGCTGATGTGCTCTGCTTGCAGATTGGTTGTGGAATGTGAAAGAAGGTCAAGGATAATTCCAGGGTTTGGGGTCTGAGAAACTGATCAATGGAGGTGCCATTTTCTGAAATGGGAACATGGGGGAAGAAGAGGGAATCGGAATCAAGAGTTTGGCTTTGTACTTGTCATGTTCGAGGTAACTATTAAGCATCCAGGTGGTGATGTCAAATAAGCAGTGGGAAGTAAAACTATAGAGTCTGACTGAAAAGTGAGAACCAAAAATATAATTTGGGACTCATGAGCATGTAGAGGATATTTAAAACCATAAGATGGGATCACCTCAAGCAATTAATGAGTGAATATAGAGGAGACCAAAGACTGGATCCTGTAATATATCAAAATTGCTTATATTGGAGAGGAACAGATTTTTTCAATATATCTATTATATACAAATTTTTAATTCTCTTTCATTCAGTTATAGCACTATAGCCATAAAAGTAAAGAGCTGATAGGAAAATGTATTGGTCAAGTCCTGGAACTAAGCCATCTAATCCTGGATTTGCTGGTAACTAGATCCTGGCCTTGAGCTCTATGACTTCCCTTCCCAGCCTTCAGTTTCATCATCTATAAATTAAAACAATAGAGCTTGTTGGCTGTTTGAGCAGGAGAAATAAAAGGAAAGAACAGAACTAACACAAAGGTTTTGAGATTCATTGGTTCCCTGGCAGGAAAGCTACTAGTTTAGGAGAGAAGATTTAGCTACATTGAGCATGACCTATGTCATTTGTAATGACCTCTAAATCTTTTGCAGCTGTTTTTACATAGCACTGGCTTCTTATTTTTCAGCTTGCTTTTCACTTGAATTTATTGTTCTATAACTTAGTCAGGGATGGTTTGGTTTCAAAACCCAGAAACTCTCTGAAAGTTGCTTGAGCAGAAAAGAGAATATATTGGAAAATCCAGTGTGCCTCACAAAACTCAAGGATCTCCTGAGACAGAAACAGGAAATGGAAGACTATTAATCTCCATTCTAGTTTCCTCTTCTCTAATTACACATCATCCTCCAACAAAGTGCCTTGGATTTCTGAAATATATACTTACAAACCCAGTTTCCACCAACTGCCCCAGTCTTTGAAATTGTCCCAATCTCACATTCCTAGGAGAGAGAATTTGATTGACTATGCCTGGATTCATTCTTGTTGCTTTTTTTTCTTTTATTTTTTAAGATTTCATTTAAGAGAGAGAGAGATCATGAGAGGGGAGAGGGTCAGAGGGAGACGCAGTCTCCCTACAGAGCCAAGAGCCCTACACAGGACTTGATCCCGGGACTCTGGGATCATAACCTGAGCCGAAGACAGTTGCTTAACCAACTGAGCCACCCAGGCACCTGCTGCTTTCTGAGTCAGTTGCCCATCCTGGATCTGTTGGCTGGGACCAAGTGGGAGTGGGTCCGTGTAATGTAAACATACTTGAAACAGTCTCACTTTTAGGTTGGGAGCTTTAGCTGTCATCTCATAAAAGAAGAATGAAGATACCCCTAAGTGGATCTAATCTAACAATGATAAATAACATTTTAGAAAGTGTTCTAAATTACTAACGTTTAATTATTCAGACTCACCCACCCCTCACACATGCAAATTTTCAAATATTCAACAGGAAATATGAACATAATAGAAATCTATGATTTCTGTTTTCTAAAATGCTAAAATGTCAATGTCTTTAAATAGTTTGGTTTGGGTAAATAAATTTTTGATCTTTAAATCTTTTATCAATATCATATGTTATAGGAGGTAAAATCACTGAAGACATATTTTAGTTCTTGTTTCTTTACCAATACCAATAATACAAATTCTCCATGGAACTAACAGTGCGTTTTGACTATTAGACTCTTTAAAAACAAACAAACAAAGCCTTCTTAGCATTTGGATTGATTTTGAATGAATTCTATCCTTCTATCAAGACTATTTAAGTAGAGGACATTAATATTAAGAAAGGAATTAACTACCACTTTATGGCTTTTTAAATTCTCTGAAATAACAAGGAGGGCCCAAAACTAACAAGAATAGGAAACTCAATACAAGGAAAATACTTTTCTTTCTTCTGTATGCATTTAAAGTACATGCTGATTTCATAGTGCTGCTCATTTATTATCCATCTAATAAAATTAACAGTATGATACCTTAGAGTTATTTTTAAAGAAATATTTGTTGATGTCTTTGGAGAGTTGAAATTAAGTCCTGGTACAAATGCAATGTTATGAACTTATACAGAAAGAAATCTTTGTGAAAGCCAAATTCTAAGCCTACTTAAAATTCAAAGCTTCATGAGATCTTGTTTTTCCTCCCAGCCCTCTAACTGCCCTTCTTAGTGGGTTCTTTCTTCATTTCCTACTTCCCTCACACTGGGAATGGCCAAAGACTTGGTCCTTCAACAACCATTCATTCACCATTTATTCGCTCAACTAAAGCTAGTGGGCATGTACTTTTGTAAGGAGCTATCTTACTTAGTCTGAAGATAAGAAATCAATTTAGCTACTATCATTGTCTTCTAGGATCTTATAGCTTCTGGGTAAAATATGTACATAAGTAAGTATAACAGAAAATAGATACAAGTTGTAATAGAACATAGGTAAAGTACCATGCGATACCAAGAGAAGGAGGAATATTTTTTTTTAATTATACTACTTAGATAACCAAAGATCTGACTGCTTGATAATCTTTCAATCATCAGTAATTGATTATTGATTATATTCTTTGTAGGACTCTTTTCAAACTATTCCCAACTTTTAAATAATAACAATAATAATAGGGGTGCCTGGGTGGCATAGTCAACTGAGAGGCTGACTCTTGGTTTCAGCTCAGGTCATGATCTGACAGTCATGAGATTAAGCCACAGGTTGGGCTCTGCAGGGAGTTTGCTTGAGATTCTCTCTCCTTCTGCTTCTGTTTCTTTCCCTACACATGCACTCTCTCCCTTGCTCTCTAAAATAATAAATCTATAATAAATTAATATATTTATTAATTTTATAATTATAAATTTATAAATAAATAAAAATCAGCTAGAAACTATTAATATTCACTATGCCAAGCAATGTTTTAATCACATATATATTTTTATGGAATCCTCACAACTACCCTACAAAGTATACAGTGTTATTTTTCCCATTTCACAGATAATAAAACTCAAATACACAGGGTGATGCCCAGGGTTTTTAACCAATGAGAGACAGAATCAGGATTCTGCATCCAGGTACTTACAGTCCCCAAATTCATCTTTACCAATTTCATTCCTTACCAGCTTCATATTTTGCTATAAAGATGGCTATCAACTGATAAGAGTTGCTTTGACGTCAGACATTTCTATCTCAACACTTTTCTGTATTTTTATCCCAGTGCTCTCTTAATGATGCTTTTCACTTTGGAGTTTTTGATTGTTTGACAGATATTTTAATTCTGTCTCCATTACTTTTCTTCACATTATCTTCCCCTCATGAAATATTTCCTGACTTTAAATGTGCAAATACTCTCCATGTCTGAGCTCTTTAAGCACATTCACTGTTTTTGCAATAATTTTGGCCCCTAATGCATTATCAATTCTTTAAGGAGATGAATAACTTGTTGACAAGTTTTTTCTCCATAACATCAACTGAAGTACTGGACACAAATAAGTCAGTGTACAAGTATTTATACATGGGGGCACCTGGGTGGTTCAGTCAGTTAAGTGTCAGACTCTTGATTTTGGCTCAGGTCATGATTTCAGGATTGAGATGGAGCCCCACATCAGGCTCTGTTCTTAGCAAGGAGTCTGCTGGAAATTCTCTCTCTCCTACTCCTGCTTGTGTGTACACTCTCTATCTAAAATAAATAAATCTTTAAAAAATATTTACACATGGACTTTTCTAGCTTAGATCTGAAATGTTTAGTTATCCTTAAAATCAAGAATTTAAGGCTTTAAAAGTTTGGTTTGAGAATATGTATGGTCTACACTATTTTCAGATGAAATCGTATTTAACAATTCTCATATTTAGTTCTTTATTTGTATGGAAATTCTTCCTTAATCACCTGTTCTAAGTGAAATAATAAAAAAAAAAAGAGTAGCTTTTTGTTTGCATAACCTTCTAAGTTTTAAGGCTACATGAAGCCTATACAAATTATTTAAAATATTAACATCAAGCTATTTGATTTAGGGTATACCATTTTTTTAAAGATTTTATTTATTTATTTGACAGAGAGAGAGAGATCACAGGTAGGCAGAGAGAGGAAGAAGCAGGCTCCCCATTGAGTAGAGAGCCCTATGAGGGCCTCAAATCCAGGACCCTGAGATCATGACCTGAGCCAAAGGCAGAGGCTTCCCAGGTGCCTGGGTATACCATTTCTTGAGTATATTTTGATCTTTGAAAAATTAATCAGAATTGTCATAATAGTTATCTTCAGAACCTCTTCTGTTCTTTGTTGATATTTCTTTGAAATTTTCATTTTCTAGGCCAACATATTTATTTCTTCTTAAGACCCTCTTCAAGTCCTACAGGTATACTATTTTACTAAAGGTCTAAGAAGCAAGACTAAAACAGGCCAAAACAAAACAAAACAAAACAACAACAACAAAAACAAGGATTTTGAGTGTATTTTATTCCCACTTCAATCTTCCACGTCATGTTATTTAATCATAAGATATAATAGAAAATAATATTTTTTCTATTTACCTCTTCTTTAAATATTTTGAAAGAAAAGGAAATCTGCCATGGCAGAACATTTTGGTTAGAAATTACCATTTCTACAAAATGTTCTACCCAGGTAATGCACATCTTGCCTAACTTGCTTGTTTTCCTTTTTATATGTTGAAGTTTGCTCCAAACTCCTCACTTGCTTCATATGATTTATAAACAGTTATTCAGCTGACTTTTAAAACTAAATGCCTTTAACTTACTAAAAAAGAAAATAGGAAATAGTGCTCTTCTTATGACTGTGTCCTTCCTACCTGGGGAAGGTGTGATCCCTTATTAGTGAGGAAGGCTGAAAAGATGAAAATGAATCATCAGGTTGTGGAAAGTAGGGTTTAGCAGCTGGTACAAAGTAAACAAACTGCAGGTATTGAACGAATACAGGCTTCCAGTCCATTTCCTTTTTTGCAAGATGTCTGGCTCCTGCCTTCTTTATTCAGATGGGCTCAAACCTGGCAGTGAATTTTTTTGGCTGTATTTTTGTAAAATATCTGTAGGAAACGAGTTGAGAAACTTGACAGGAACAGCTTGAGGTATTTGATGAATAATAGAGAACTTCCACCATTCAAGTGTCTGACTAGGAAGAATGAGAAGTATTAGAAACTTGGAAAAAAGGACAGATTGATTCAAAAATAATACACTGTTCTAACCCACTGGCAAATGCAGCTCTTTCTAAAGCACTATAGATAGATCACATAGGGAAAGAGCTTAAATTAGGTTTCCTTGGGCTTATTTGGAATGTCTTTCCTGTTGTTTGTCTCTTGCTACCTGCTTTATCCCATCAAAAATAAAAATATTTAAGGGGAAATGAAAACCTTGCACAGAAGTGCCAATGTTTTAAGGGGCTCTTTCTCAGGTATGTAAGGGACTATTTTGCATTCTTACACAATGAAAAGTGATTGAGTGAATGCCTGCAGTCCTCATAGTTCTATTTCCCATTTACCTTGACAACTTGGAAAAAGGGAGTCTTATTTAACAACCGTGTGATAGCATAACAAGGATAGGATGCTTTCTTAAAACTTTAATATAAGAAATATCTAGCACATGCTTAGAATAGCTTGACTTAATAATACAGTGTTCTCTAGGTGGACTTCATAAGCACTGAAAGAATTTTTAAATTCCAGCACACATTCAAAAGGAATGTGGAAGTTGATCCTAGAGAATAAAGGGAAATAACTTTGGGCTAACTTGGCTGAACTTTAATCCTCTCATTAATAAAATGAGCCTGTTTGACCAGGTGAACTGTAAAATGTCTTTCAGTTCAGTCTATATATCTAAATTACTTTTTTAAAGAAAAGATTTTACTTATTTATTTGACAGAGGCAAATAGGCAGAAAGGCAGGCAGACAGAGGAGGAAGCAGGCTCCCCGCTGAGCAGACAGCCCAATGTGGGCCTCGATCCCAGGACCCTAAGATCATGACCTGAGCCGAAGGCAGAGGCTTAACCCACTGAGCCACACAGGCACCCTCTAAATTACTTTTTATGAATAAAGTTTTCTTTTATTCACCATTGATTTTTCCATTTACGTCCTGCGTTTTTCTAGTTTTCACTATGAGTCGGAAGGCATGTATTATCATTCCACATCCATCTCTCTGGGGAAGGTACAAGTTAACAAAACACCAGACTAAGAGTAAATAATACTGAGCCTCATGTTCTAAATTCTATCTTATTTGCAGTTGGCAGTGTGGGGAAGAATATTCTACTTAAAATTTTTCAAAACTACTATCAGTTAAACTCAGTGGACACTTTGCTTATTTGACTTAAACTCAGCAACTTTAAACAAGACTGCCTCCCATCCTCAAATAAAAATATACATATATGTATGCACAGCACTCTTTTTCAGACACAATCCTTTTGGCTTTCCTTCTGCCTCTACACTCTTCCTGATCAGTCCCCACTACATGCTCAGACTTCATCCTTCACCGTTCTTCCCTAAGCTGTCTTCTCTTTTCTGTTTCCTCTCTCGGGAACACCTCATCTGTGCCCATGGTTTCAATCACCAAATGTTAATACATGCCCAAATCAATACCACCAACCCAAACTCCCTTTTGAGACACAAACCAGTTTATCCAATTACCTAGTGCACATCCCTGTTTCAGATCCACAAAGCAGAGCATGTGTAAAACCAAATTCATGCCCCACCACCCTAGCATGCTCCTTCCCTAATGCTTCTTTGCCAGTGAATTTCATCAGCCCCTAAATTAGTCATCAAAGATATGAACTTCTCCCTCAATGCCACATTCAAGAAACCACCATGTATGATTGATAGATACTAGTCAATATGTTAGGGTCCCCCCATATCCACTGTCACCCCTAGATATCATCATCTTTCAATGGTGTCTTGCTCCCAGTCTTTCCATTTAGAAAGACATTCTTTATCCCTCACTCTCACCTCTCAGCAGAGTGAATTTACCAAAATACAAATATGATCATATTACCATTACTTAAACCCTTCTGTCTCTCATTACTGTTAGGATAAAACAAAACTCATTAACAAGGCTTATAAAAACCTTTCTAACATGGTATTCATGTATCCTCTGGCTTCTCCTCTTTCCTGCCTCAAACTTAAGGCTGCTAACATACTGAATTTCTTCTGATTCCTGAAATATGTCATTCCTTTCTCTTGAGACTTTTCCGTAGACTCTTCCTTTTGCCTAAAAAAAGTATTTTTCTTCCTTTTCAATTCTCAGTTGATGCAAAAAGTAATTGCCCTTAATGTATTTTGGTTAACTTCTATGTATAAATCCTTATGCTATAGCATTTTGCATGTATTGATTTCCTTAATTTTCATAACAGCTCTCTGCATTATCATCGTCACCATTTTACAATGAGGAATGTGAAAAACAGTCAAGTTAAGGAATGCCCAAATTAGAAAGGTGGGAACTGGCAGAGGCAACATTTGATCTTCTCAGCAGAACCAATGATTTTGGGCATTATGCTTAAAAAATCATTTTCCCTATCTGGACTTGAATGTCTCTGCCCCATGACCCTTAACCCAGACTAGGTTTGTTGCTCCTGACCTCCTCACATCATGTCTCTTTTGCCCCCACTACCAAAGCACTTACTTATTTAAGTCACTGCCTTTTCATTTTCTTCCCTGCCAGACTATCTAGTTTTCAAGGGTAGAAATCAAACTTATTGCCAGAGTGAATGAATGAGTGAACAAAGGAGCACCATTAATGTTCTATATCCATTTGGCATTTGGTAGAGTTCTGAGACTTCAGGCAGAAGTTTTTTCCATGTTTTCAGTACTTTCTTTTCACAATTTATAAAATTAGAATTATGTATTTTCTTTCAAGAACAGCCAATTAATAATCATTTGTATCTTTCACAAGTCAACACATTTGCCTCAACAGTCTCAAGCAGTTAGAAATGGTCTCCAAGTCTGGTCTTGCTCTGCACCTGGGGATGCTTGTCCAACATTGGGCAATATCTATCAGAGGCAGGGTTCCTTTTTGCACCAAGTAGCTGGCACAGCTATGGTTGGAGGCCTAAGTTTTCTACCATCTTTCACATTACTTTCTTATTGTTTTCCCTAGAATGCATTTTCCTGTAAATCAGTATTTTAAAATGAGGACAGTATCCCTGAGCAGACCCACCAATGCATATTTAATTGATCCTAGTAGTGAAACATTGAAGTGAAATGGCCAAATGTTATTTCTTTAAGAGTTCTATATGTTTGTTAACATTTTGCTCTCCTGGGAACCTAACTACCACCTTCAGTATTTTTTTTTTCCTATGGCAAGATTAATTTTGTAATACCAACAACAGAGTTATCAACTCACAAAACACAATCTTGTAAATCTAGATCTGTTTCCACTGGCCTTCAAAACACGACCGTATATTATATATATATATACGGCGGGGGGAGGGAAGCTATGGAGAAGAATAAGTTTGGATTTGCAAGATGAATGAGCATCTTTAGGAAGGTACATGATTATCATGAAGCTATAAACCTGTAGTATGTATTACAGAAATCAAGCAGGCTTTGAGGCTATAGTAAACAATCTATGAGTAACTTGGACAAGTTACTTAAGCCACTTGATTGCTAATTTTTCCTATAAAATATGACTAATTATGTTGACGAACTGTTGTAAGGATTAAACAGATAAATATGCATACACATAGGAAAAGTTTAATAGATTCTTATTAATGTTAATATGAATAGATACTAATTTATTAACAAAATTGTCTGTCTTAAAAAGCATTTCTATGCAAGTAGTTTTTAAGGTAAAATTTATGGAGTAGGTAAAAAATACGTAAAATATGCGTTTGGCACTGAGGATATAGCAGTCACTGCCTTACACTCCTTTTATCCATCCACTCAGTAACTCCTCACAACAGCTCTAGGAGAAAAGGATTATTATTATTCCCAATTTATCGATAAAGAAATCAAAGTGTAGAGAAGTTAGTAAGGGGTGGAACTGTTCATTCAAACCCAGAAAGTCTGTCTTGAAATTTACTTTACTCTACGTCCCTGGTTTTAAAATATGTTAGCCATACCACCAGTCAGGGAGTAGGAGATTTGTGGCCAATGTAACATCGAAGATGAAGCACAGGCAGCTTAGTAGAAACTGAAGCAACTGAACTAAGAAGGTAGAAGTGAAATGAGGATCTTAAAGATGTCTCTGTTGTTTCCCAAGGCAATCAACACCTGTATTTTTACCTGCAGAAGAATAGATTAATAACAGAAAAGTTTGATCATCCTTGAACTCCATTAAAAGAAGCAGCTGTATCATATGGGAATAGAAATTTATATTGAAGAAGCAATGTAAAATTCCCAGATATATCTTGGGTATTGTCATAATAGTGACTCTTCAGCAGATAGTCAAAATCCAGAGAAAGATTTTTTCATTAAAAAATATTATTCGAAGGGAAGCTGTGTTCTTTGTAGTAAATGCTTTTTGAGAAAGTGTGAAAAAATCCTCAGTACCATAGAATGTATCAGACCTTTTCCACTTAAAGGCTAAAGAAGATGACCATAGTTAATAAAAGGACACAAATGACCACCCGATAGAAACAACTATATTTTTTCACCTTCAAATTAAACTGTCATTTCAAAAATTTTGCTGTCACTTAAGTTGAAAAGAATTAATATGTTCATGAAAAAATAGGTGAACCAGGTGCATAAGAGAAATAGTTGGCTACAACAAACCTCCTTATCAGAAAAAAATAAATTAACCAGCTGCATAAATAGCTTTCTTTTTAAATGTCAGGATCTGTCTAAAATTATACTTTTTTCAGATGACATAATGACTTGGGAAAATACAACTTATTAGTGTACAAATACAACTTATTAGTGTAATTATTTGGATTCAGATGGCTTTCTATAATGTGATTTAATGAAAATAAAATATGCCTAGGAAACATTAAGCTTGAGTGACCAGAAAAAAGAAAATTATTCCAGAAGGATTTAAATACTGCAGAATGTTCTATGATGTTCATTACACCTTCTTAATATTGTTAAACAACTCATAAGGAAATCTACTAAAGCAAAATCTCAAAAATATGTAAGCATGCATAAAGTGTTATTGATGTTAAAAACTCACATTTAAAAAATATAAAGAAGGGCACCTGGATGGCTCAGTTGATTAAGCAGCTGACCCTTTATTTCAGCTCAGGTCATAATCTCAGGATCCTAAGATCAGGCTCTGTACACCCTCAGTGTAGAATACACTTGAGATTCTCTCCATCTCCCTCTGCTCCTCCCTCCACTCAATGTGTGTGCAAGTGCACTCTCATGTTCTCTCTCTCTAAAATGTATAATTATTTTTTAAAAATAGTATAACAAGCTGTCCTTTATCCTATTAAAGCACCACCTAAATACCAATATCTAACTTTACTTTTCTCTCCAACTTCCTTTATCTTGCTATATATGGAAATATAAATTCATCTCAATACCAACTCAATTTCCCTGGACTGGCACTAGAGTCATCTGGTTTTTCCCTTTGCTGTTGGCCTTTGCTGTAAAATTTCTATCAGGTCCATCCATTCTACATACACCAGTCTACTTTATACTATCATTTCCACCCAGCAGTGATGGGTCCTGGCTAGGGAAGACTTCCTTAGCTTCTTCTTCCTGATATGTGCTTGAAGTGCTTGAAGTCTATATCCCAAAACTTCATGGACACCTGGGTGGCTCAGTTCATTCAGCATCTGGCTCTTGATTTTCGTTCAGACTATGAGCTCAGGGTCATGAGATCAAGCAAACAAACAAAAAAAACCTTCCTACTAGTTAGCAAATTTGACAGATGTTTTCTAAGCTTATCCCTTAGCTGGAGCTCACTTTTCAAAACTCAATTATGCTCATTTTTGCGTCCTGGAAAGTTGTTCCTGACTGTTTCTAGCCCCTCTTCATCCCCTTTATCTCCTACCTCCTCTGAGACATCTTTCTTCTCTTGCTTGCTGTAGTTTCATGGAATGCCTTCTAGACTGGCTACTGGAACAGAAGTTCTTTAGTGTATGACTCTATATTTTAGGTATCATGGAACATAAAATGTGCTCGATAATTTGTGTTAAACATAGGTAGAATAGAAAAGATACACTGAGTAATGAAAAAATGAGTAGATACTACCATCCTCAGGCTCTATCAACTGAAATTTCTTTATCAACATATATATTAATGTGTCAGTGAAATGAACCCTATAACTTTAAACCAATGTCTTCTTTTAACTTCAACTAACAAACTAGCAAAAAATGTGTATACACACACACACACACATACACACATACCCCAGAAAGAGAAAACTATCTCTGTGGCAAATAATCTACAAGCCTCTGTCCATAATTACACTTGTCTGGAAAGTAAAAATATAAAATTAAGTTAAATTATGTTAAATAACATTGGCTAATTCTTCTTTATTCCAATGTAGTTTGCATGGCATGTCATCAAAAAGCAATAAAATTTGCCCAATGACTTTTATGAAACTTTTAGCTCAGTTCTTATCCAAGGTGAAATTAGAACTTTAAAACATTTCTTTTGTAAATCTATTAACACAAGTCAGACAAACTATGTAATTCAGCCATCCAATTCTACTTGGAGTACTAAGACGGAGAGGGAATCTGAAGTGTGTGGATCTCTATGCTCTTTGATCAAATAAGTGTAGCTCTATTTCCTGAGAAGGCCCCTTCTAGATTTCTAAGAATCTCCTAGATAGAATAACTGCAAAATCCATGTACCTGAGTTTCCTCCTTTTCCAAAAGGCATTAAGAATGAAAAATTTAAATAGGACATTTCATAATTTATAGTAAATATAGATTTGCATTGAATTGTTAAGTACACTAGGTATATTGCTGTAATTTCATGTGTCCTAAAGATTAAAATCAGTGCAAAGATATGCGTAATCCACCAATGGGAAAAAAATAATAATAAAGTCAAATGTAATACAAAATAATTCTGAAGTCAGAAGAACAAGACAAATATTAATGCAATACATATTATAGCCTATCCTTGACATCCTTCACAACTCTGATTGGATTTTTTCCTAAGTATTAAAATGCCAAAATAGCCCCAAATTAATTAGATATGTATTACTTGTATGTACATTATACCATGAATTATACATTTACAAGGCATCTGTGTCACTCTTACATAGCATGTGTATCAAATGCAGGCCAAATAAAGTATGACGAATAATGTCTATCAAGAATTTTATATATTGATTTATTTAATTATAATTCTCCCCTTTATTTCTCCTCACCATACCCACCTATTCTACTATGCTTATGGGCAGCCTTCATTGTTCTTTATATGTCTTTGTATCATCTGTATCATTTTAGTATATGTAAATATAGATTTGTGTATTATAAATATAGACAGTTTATGTGTATTTTGGTATATATAAATGTCATTATGCTATAGATCTCATTCTGTTTCATACTTCTTCATGCAGTGTTATTTTGGCCATACTTATTCATAATGCCATGAATACATAAAATCTATTGCTGCTCAAAACAGCATATTTTTCTTTGGAATATGTTTTTTTATTTTTATCTATCCATTCCCTAATGATGGGCCTCAGACTGCTTCCACTCTCTTGCTAGGATAAACAAAGCTCCAGAGAATATTCTTATGAGTATCACTTGTGGAAGACCGAATTCTAAGATGACTCTCAATGACCTATGTATGCCCTTGTAGAACATCCTCTGGAATGCGACAGGATCTACAAACAAGATAGAATTTCACTCCTGTGATTAAATTACATTCTAATAGAGCAAAGGGGTTTTATATATGTAGCTAAAGTCTCAAATTGTTGGTTTAGAGTTAATCTAGTGGAAGATAATCCCGAGTAGGATAAAAGCCCTAAAAAAGTAGTTCCTCCTATTAACTTTGAAAAACAAAGCCACTATGGGTATTATAGCTCTGAGGAAAAAAGTCTGCCAGTAACCACCTGAGCTTGGAAAAGAACCCCAAGTCTCAGATAAGACCACATCCCCAGATGCTATCTGAATTGCAGCCTTGTGAGACCTAAGCAGAAAATCCAACTAAGCCAAACTCAGACTTCCACCCACATAAACCGTGAGACAATAAATGTCTCTCATTTGAGACCTTTAAGATAGTGGTAACTTGTTCCATTACAATAGAAAATTAGT